>JBBPBX010012301.1:19534-35226 GCA_038048925.1 Garcialebias charrua | reverse complement strand
TGTGTGTGTGTGTGTGTGTGTGAATGCATCCTGATGGGTACGGTATGTATGTTGTTACAGGGGTTAAAGAGCCTATTTTAGTTGGTTGGCACTTGAGAAAAGTGCTGGGGGCCTTTGTCACCATGGTAACCCTGACATAGACTGACTCATCTCCTCGACAGACCATAATAAGCGCTCATCTGAAGAAGGGACTGAAGAGTTATTAGTCACGCAGTCTCATTAAAGGCGTTACAGCGTGTTTATGTGAAAGCATGAATGCGTGTGATTGCTTTACTTTGGGGCCGTGTGTAGGATGGTGCGTTTATGGGACTGTATAGACACATGTGCATGTACTCCTGTGGAACAAAGCCTATAAAGGAGCAGGAAGCAGGCAGGCGGGGGGATGACGTTTCAGATGTTAACAGCCTGAACCCACTGAGCCTCGTGTGAGTGACTCATTGAAAGTTGTGTTATAATCTTGATACAGTTCTCACTCTCACAGGCAGGAAATGAAAACCGCAGCGACTCTGAATCCGGCTTCATTTGTTCTTTGCTCGCTCTGATTCCGCCACTCTCATAGTTTTACTCCTCTGTCAGTTTTTATTTTTGTATTGGCTTTATTTTTATTATCTTTATTGCTGTACTTACTTCATTTTCTAATACATTTTTTGTAAATATTTTAAGGATATACTTTAAACTCAATCCAAAAAATACAACTAAACTTTTTAAACTTGATCGTGCTTAGCGTCTGATACCTAGCATGTCTGTTTCACACAAAATAAAAATAATAATGTCATATTTTTGTCATCTGTGCATGTTTCCATACAAGACGAAATTTGACTGCATTTAACCCAATCACCACCAGGTGGCAGCGGGCAGCTATAGACAGCGCGCCGGGGAGCAGTTGGGATGAGGTGTGCTGCTCAAACACACCACAAGTTATGCCGTGACTGGGGTTCGAACCTGGGTCCTCAGGGTCCCAAGTCCAGTTCCCTTGCCACTACACCACACCTATTGAGTGAATAAAAGCCTGGCATTCTTTAAAATAATGCACATTAGCCATGGCCTTTCATTCCAGAGTTTTAGAGTGAAATAATTTCAATTTAAGAAACAATAAAGTTATAACCATCCATCCATCCATCCATCCATCTTCTTCCGCTTATCCGGGGTCGGGTCGCGGGGGTAGCAACCTAAGTAGGGAGGCCCAGACTTCACTCTCCCCAGCCACTTGGAGCAGCTCCTCCGGTGGAATCCCAAGGCGTTCCCAGGCCAGCAGAGAAACATAGTCCCTCCAGCGTGTCCTGGGTCTTCCTCTGGGTCTCCTCCCGGTGGGCAGTGTTAATTTTGACAGCTATTTTTAATTTAGTTTTAGTCTTAGTCATGTGACTAAAACATCATTTAGTTTTAGTCATTACTTAGTCATCAGAATTTTTTTTGTTTTAGTCTAATTTTAGTTGACAAATCAATGAAAACATTTAGTCGACTAAATCTACAGTCAATTAAGTCGACTAAGTTATACATAGTAAAAACTTTTCATCAATTTCATCAATTCTCTGTAGTTACTAAAACAAAACAATGTTTTAACCATAATATTAATCTTAATATGCAATACATACAACAACAAATAAAACTTTTTTCAAACATCTTTATTTGTCTAACCTTGCTTTTAACAGTAAAACTACAAGCAGTACTTGAATCCCTTGGTTTAGGTTATTTTTCTTGTTTTTAACTGGAATCCTGGCAAAAACCAATGCAGATATGTTCCTGTCTTTGATTTTTTTTTGTACATCTACCTTATAATGTTTTTGCTACTTTTTCTTTTCTTTTGTTTATTGTTTAATGTATTTGTATCATTGATGTTCATCATTCTTTAGTTTGTAGCAGGTCGCTTTCGTAAATGAGCCCTCGAAGCTCAATAAGATTTACCTGACTAAATAAAGGTTGAATGAATGAATAACTGCTATCTTTTTGTCTCTAACATTAACAGAAAACTAGTTATTTTCGCAGTTAAAAACATGACATTATTTAATGAAGTAATGTTTGCCTAAATGCTTACCTTTGCATGGAGATCCGGGTGACTCGTCTGCAGATGTCGTTTGAGATTAGTTGTATTTTTACCAGTGTTAATTTTGACAGCTATTTTTAATTTAGTTTTAGTCTTAGTCATGTGACTAAAACATCATTTAGTTTTAGTCATTACTTAGTCATCAGAATTTTTTTTGTTTTAGTCTAATTTTAGTTGACAAATCAATGAAAACATTTAGTCGACGAAAATAATTAGTCGACAAAATTAACACTGCCGGTGGGACATGCCCGGAACACCTAAAGTTATAACCATTTTGATAAAACCTTGAAAAATAACATATGTGATCTCGTGCAATATTGAAATAGCTCATTTGATCTGTTGTATATAGAATGTGTTGAGAATGACTGACAAATTTTAGCTTAGTATCTATAAAATTCACAAAGATATAGCAATTTTCATGAAAGATAAGGTTGCATTCTGCTGTCTTGAACTGCGCTGGCTCTGAAAATTCATCAGTTGTGGATGTACAGCCAAATATATGTTTACAAGTTTCATTAAAGTCCAATGCAGGGGTCTGCAACCTTTACAACCAAAAGAGCCATTACTGCCCTTTTGTTCACTAAATTAAATGTGCCCAGAGCGGCAAAAACTGCTGCATTTGTCATTATCAACTGGTGGCCTATGGGCCACTTCAAGTTTGTTAGAGGAGGCTTTTCTGGCCTGTAGGTGTGAAATTATAAAACTAAAAACATCCAATGATTGTTAACAATTATTGATATTTTTACATTTTGAGACAAAAGAAAAGACTGGATTACTTCCATCCATCCATCCATCCTTCCATCCATTGTCTTTAACCATTTCATCCTTTTCAGGTTGCAGGGTGTGCCTACCGGTATATCCAGGTCGCAAGTCTATCACAGAAAACTGATTTATAGAAGAAGAAAAAAACTTCTTTTTTTTGCCAATGTAAAAAAAATCTCTATAAAAAAACTGCAATGAACTGGGCTTATGCATTTTTTATTATTATTGTGGAGTAATTGAGTATCCTATTTTGAAGAAATAAAGCATAAAGTTAAAGTGAGTATAATGTACTATGTGTATGTACAAAGTAGTAATACATATTACAAATATTATGTGTATATTACATATAGTACATACAAGTATATCCATCCATCCATCCATCCATTATCTTTATCCGCTTCTTCCATTTTGGCTCACAGGGGTCGCCGGTGCCCATGTCCAACAATCACAGTGCAAGGGGCGGGGTACACCTTGGACAGGTCTCCAGTCCATCACAGGGACACATAGAGACAAACAAGACAAACAACCATTCACTCTATCACTCACACCTAGAGACAATTTAGAGTTATCAGTCTAACATACATGTTTTTGGTCTGTGGGAGGAAACCAGAGTACCTGGAGAAAATCCACACATGCATGTAGAGAACATGCAAACTCCACCCAGAAGGCCCCGCCGGACCGGGTTTTGAACCAGGGACCTGCTCGCTGAGAGACAGTGTGATATGTGTGTATACAGATATACACATATTTGCAAAGGAATTGACAGGAAAACTGTTAAAACTATTCATTTTTTATTGTGGGTATAAGATCCTATAAAATTCATGTTTTTGTTAGTTTTGGTCAAAGCTTGAAAGAGCCGCTGAAGAGGGACCGAAGAGCCGCGTGTGGCTCCAGAGCCGCAAGTTGCAGACCCCTGATCTAATGGTTCATGAGCTATTTTGCTAACAGCCAGGGGTTGACTTTGATATGTAAAGGCAACCATTTTTAAACAGACCTTGTGTGATCAGCTGGTGCTCAAATTATGTGTTGGCCAAGGCTCTCAGCTACTCCCACACCAAAGTTTAGCTCAGGATCTGTAAACTGACTGTGTTGCAGCCATTTGTTGTGCTTTATAAGGTTTCTTAGCTGTGACGGCCATATTGAATGGGATTGAATATGAAAGTTGTTGATTCAGTGATTACTTTTTGAGAGTTTCATTAAAAACAATTACTGTACAGTTTTATGAGATATTTTAGTAGCTCTACATCTGCACACACATACACACACTCATAAGCAGACGGGTAATGATGAGTATCTTGAAGTGAGTGTGTCTTGATTCAAGGCCGTGCACAGAAACAAAACAAACCTTGGCAGAGACAAGCTCCCTGATCAGAGAAACATTTCAATACAACAAAAATCAGCATATAAACACGTCACAATACAGATTACACCAACTTCATGTCACAATCTACCAACAGGTCATCTATAATCTATGTTGAGGGAGATGCGATCAGCTGAAACAATCCCGAGTGCTGAGTTCATCATTAGTTCCTCACATGAGTTCAACACAGTACTTTCGTTTGTTGTTTCTCTCGGTCTTGTAGATTGAATTAAATACATGTTTTCTTGAGACAAATGAATAACTGCATTTTATTTGTAGCATGAAGGGACCTCTGACCAGCGCTCATCTTTCTGTGTGAAAGGTCATTCTGTTATGGACGACTCCTTGGGATCGTTCAGATACAGTAAATTGTTTTTAGAGGCTCCATACGCTCAGAATATCTTTGAAAAAAAAATACATGATTTATGCAGAGATGAAATCTGTTTTTAAATTGTGAAATCTTTAGAAATGTGGAAGATAAATGTTGATTATCTGTGTGTTTTTTTATCCAGTAAGAAATTAGTCAAATGGTTTCACAAATTCTATTAGTTTTGATATTACAGAGATGCTGTAACAGAGCATCTTGAATAAGAAAATATAAGCAGCACTGTCTGTGCAGATGATCAAGATCCTGGCCTTGACGTCTACTCTTCTTAAAACCAGAGACCTTGTTTTTTGCTTTATTGTTCAGTTGTTTCAGTAAGTTTGTTTGAGTTTGTCTTTTTTCCTTGTCTCATTCCTTGTTTCCCTTTGTTGTATTTTGTTTTACTCAAGTTTACTGTCTAGATTTGTTGTGTAAAGTCTAGCAGTAGCAAATCTAAGGAAAACAAAAGTTAACAAGAACTATTTGTAACATTGCTCATAGACGTGTCACTATCAAACTACTGTACTGATTCAATCAGCAAAAGACTTTCAGATTACAGTATTCCTTAAAGCCATCACCACAACCTTGGGTGACCTTGGAGAAAAGGCTGACCCGCTGACCTTCAATGGTCTTTGGGACTCTAAGGCCTCATCTTTGTGGTTCTGCTGAGGTCGGATCAACCTCTTTGGAGTCCCTCAAAAAAAAAAAAAAACTGGAGTGACATCTGGATCAACCAGTTTGCTGGTGACAGCCAGAACTAATTGTTCACATGCAAAAGAATACAGGTGGTCCCCGACTTACGAACGAGTTCCGTTCCTACGCACCGTTCGTAACTCGAAAATTCGTAAGTCGGAACGCGTTACACGTGGCGTTCGTAAGTCCGGATTTTTGGTCGTAAGTTGGAAAATGTATGCTAACGCTGCACCGCACACCCGTTTATCAACATGAGACTGAACAAGCGTGCATACTGGTTCATAAACATGCACAGAACTTTATTTACAAACGGTTAGCTAACACACTTTCATCTAAAAACACATAGCTGTATTTACTGTACAACAGTACTGATCGTAAGCGCGTTCGTAAGTCCGGAACGTCATAAGTCGAGGCCGTCGTAAGTCGGGGACCACCTGTAATTAGCACCCTGATGGCCACTTGGTATTCACAAGGGGCTGAGTGATACTAGCAATAACAGCATTGTAAGAGGGGGACAGTTGAACCCGGAGGCCTCCACCTCTGTTTAATGATGGACGGTTTCTTTTCACAAAGATGGCCTCCTTTACTCCTCTCTCAAACCATCGTTCCTCTCTATCAAGGATGTGAACATCTTCATCCCTGAAAGAGTGACCGCTGGCCTGGAGATGAGTGTAGACCGCAGAGTCCTGACCTGATGATGTTGATCTTCTGTGCTGGGCCATCCTTTTGGCCAGTGGCTGTTTAGTTTCCCCGATATAAGACTGATCACAGCCCTCCTGACACTGAACAGCATACACAATATTACTCTGTTTGTGCCGGGGGACTGGATCTTTGGGATGAACCAGTCTTTGTCGTAATGTATTTTGGGGTTTAAAAGCCACTGGGACGTTGTGTTTAGAAAATAAACGTCTCAATGTCTCTGAAACTCCCGCAACATACGGAATGACCACTGGTCTGGGTCTGGGTTCCTTCTTTTCACCTGATGGCTGGCTGGAGTCCTGTTTGGGTTTCTTCTCTGCTTTCAGGAAGGCCCAGTTAGGGAAATGAGAGATGTAAGTTCCATAAAATTCTAATATTTTCCAATATAATGGCTAATAATAATAAAATGATAAAAAACGTTTTTAAAAAAGTATTTAAAAAAATCAGTTATTGAACATTTTAATATATGAACTGACTAAAACAGCACAAACATGCAGAAGTAGTAGGACTGTAAAAAAACAAACGTTAGCTTGCAGGACAATGAAAAACTGGAAAACAATACTGCTAACTCAACACTGACACAAATTAGGACACTCCTCTCGAACACTATCACACATACAATGCAGAAGCCTAATCCTGATTCTAAACAACTGTAGCCCTAAAAGTAAGTCCACACCTTCAAAAAGAACAACAAATGTGTCTAAACTTGTGGTAATCTCAGTTTGGTCGCCATGGTGACAGGAAGGCCTCGTCACTTGGTGTGCAGACAGTTAAAAGTCCCAATGGGGATGTAAAGAAAAACAAAACACAGCCTGACACTCACTGTTAACCACAGGATGTCATCTCACTCCAGGCCCACTCAGATTTTATATATAGGCCCCACCTGACCACACTGGACCAATCACGCCAATTACATCCTAACGAGTCTGACTGCACTAAATGTACGTTATCAGGCGCCGTGGAAAGATTGCTCAATGTACTATCTGCTTTTAGATTCAAAAACAAGGATTTATGCAGGACTTTAGATTATCCTGCAGGTGCTCATATTTACAAGAAATGTTTAAAAATCAAATAAATAAACTAACACATTTAACATAACCACAATAAATAAAAAGCCTAGCTGTTTTTCTTATTTTTACAAGAAATGCTCATCGATTGGTGCCTTTAATTCCAGAGATTTAACCAAAATCATCTTATGCTGGGAAATGACAAAGTTTGGACCGTTTTGGTCCAACTTCGCAAATGCGTGCACAATCTTGTTGTTTGTGAGATGCGATTAAGCCTTTTTTTCATTCATTCATTCATTCAATCTTTATTTAGACAGATAAATCACATCGAGCCTCAAAGACTCATTTACAAGTGAGACCTGTTTAGGTGGGAAAAAAGTAATGAAAGTGACACATGTATAGGATTTGGAGGCAAAAAAAGTTTCTATCAAACTCTTTCTCCTTGAGTGAGGAGAAACACCCTGATATTGAAAAAACACCCCGCACATAGTGACACAGACATTCTGCAGGGGAGGAGAGACGACAAGAGCGGTGATCGTGTCAAGGACGCTCCAGAGGCACTGTAAGAGTTCTGATAAGAATGGTACAATCAGTCAGTTCCCTCTGGTGAGACCAGTAAAAACTCTTCTTATGTGGAGGTCGACCTGGAAAAGCACCAGGGAGAATCCAAGAGTCCTGAAATGATGACACAATGTTTATTCAGCCAGGTCCCTCCGATGGATTCACAGACTTCCTCGGTGGGAGGTCAAGGGAGGGGGCAGAGTGGCGATTTACAGGGCCTTCAGGTGAATTGAGATAATAAGGTGGCCAGTCACGGCCAGCCGAGGGGTTGAATTCAGATAAGCAACAATTGTTTTGGGATTGCTCTTTTCAGGTTGAGGGTGAGGTTCTGCATCATGTGGAGGAGTTCAAGTATCTCTGGGTTTTGTTCATGAGTGAGGGAAGAATGGAGCGTGAGATTGCAGACAGATTGATGCACCATCTGCAGTAGTGCAGACTCTGTACCAGTTTGTTGTGGCGAAGAGAGAGCTGAGCTGCAAGGCAAGGCTCTCTGTTAACCAGTCAGTCTATGTTCCTACCCTCAGCTATGGTCATGAGCTCTGAGCAGTGACCGAAAGAATGAGATCGCAGATACAGGCGGTTGAAATGAGTTTTCTCTACAGGGTAGCTGGACCCTCCCTTAGAGATAGGGTGAGAAGTTCAGTCATCAGGAGAGACTCAGAGTAGAACCACTGCTCCTCCAGTTGAGGTGGTTCTGGCATTTGGTAAGGATGCTACCTGGGCGCTTCCCTAGGGAGGTGCTTAGGGCATGTCCAACTGGGAGAAGGCCCTGGACACGCTGAAGAGACCATGTCACTCGGTTGGCCTGGGAACACCTTGAGGTCTTCCCAGAAGAGCTAGAAGAGGTGGTTGTGAAAAGAGCTGTCTGGGCCATCCTGCTCAAGCTGCTGCCCCTGCGACTCGACTTTGGAACAAGTGGTAGATAATGGATGGATGGATGGATGGATGTTTTGGGAACAGGCAGAACTTTACTGATTCGTGTCTGCAATGAGTCTTTGCTGATCCTCTCGAATCCCAAACATCCAAATTAAGTGGATAGATGCAGGCAGTCTGACCAGGGCCAAATTTGCTCCAGACAACTTCCTTGTTTGTTGATAGACCAAGAACCAGCCAAATCCAAAAAGCAGGAAACCAATTATCATAAATCCAGTTGAATATGCATCCTTGGCGCTTATCTTATTGAGAAAATGTTATCAATTGCAAGCCTTGAGTATTTGTTGAGGATAATGTTTGGCTACTACCACACCAAAATTTACCTCAGTATCTGTAAAACTGACCAAGCTGAATTCATTTTTGTGTTGACTAGTTGATGAGCAGTGGTAGCCATTTTGAATTGGGTTGACCCCAAATGAAAGTGACTTGTAGATGTACAATTAGTGATTACTTTCAGAGTTTCAATAAAACCTGCCCAGTAGTTCATGATTTATTTTCTTAACAGACAGATCAAGTTGTCATCAACAGGCAATTCCAAAATTTTGTGCAAAAATATTGCACAGTATACAGTATTTGCTTAGAGTACGGTAAGGGCCAGCAACAATAACACCAAATTTGAGCTCAATTCTTGTAACACTAGCTGAGTTGTGACCAATGCAAGTGTACATTGGCTATGGCAGCCATGTTGTATTGAGCTGATTCCAAATGTTATTATCAATAAAGGTCCACCCACTGATTAAATTCTGAAAGTTTGCTTAAAATCCATCCAGTGGTTTGTGAGATAGTTTGCTAATTGTTTTGGCGAGATGTGGGGGGTCCTGCACAGTATTAGGCAGCTGATAAAATCATTAGAATAAATAAATACTGTAGATAAAAACACAATTTATTCTTCCTTTGGTGACGCACCCACACAACCAGGTGTGTCACCTTTCCTGCCCACATTTTGATGTTGTCTGTCCGGGAAGTTGAACCAGCGACTTTCAAACACAGGCTCATATTCTCTAACCTCTGCGCCGCCTCTCCCCCAAATAGATAAAAACACAATAACTTGAAGAAAAGCATTTTTAACATGAGCAAACAAACAAAATTTTAAACACTAGAGCAAGGGTCTGCAACCTGTGACTCTGGATCCACATGCGGCTCTTTGGTCCCTCTGCAGCGGCTCTTTCAAGCTTTGACCAAAACTAACATAAAACTGAATTTTATAGGATGCTGTACCCACAAAAAATGACTACCGTAGTTTAACAGTTTTCCTGTCAACTCCTTTGCAAATACATGTATGTGGATACTACTGTACTAATACACAAAGTAAATTATATTCACTTTAACTTTATGCTTTATTCTTCAAAGTAGGATATACAATTACCATATTTTTGGGACTATATATAAGGCTCATTATATTAAAAAAACAAAACAGTCAGATAATTCAAACTTCATCCAGCTCATTCATAATAACCACATACAATCGGTTTGAAGTCAGTAAGCACAACTAGAATTAATACAGAAGACTCACTGGATTATAAGGCTCACTGTTGATTTTTGAGAAAATTAAAGGATTTTAAATGCGCCTTATAGTCCAAAAAATAAGGTACTCCACAATTTTATAAAAAGCACATTTGTCTGCACAGTTCACTGTTTTAGTTTTTTTTTTATTGGCAAAATACAAGACAATACAAGACGTTGGACAGATGAATGGAAGATGGATGGAATCCAATATTTTCTTTTGTCTCAAAATGTAAAAATATCAATAAATGTTAACAATCATTAGATGTTTTTAGTTTTATAATTTCACACCTACTGGCCAGAAAAGCCCCTCTAGCAAACTTTAAATGGCCCACGGGCCACCAGTTGATAATGACAGTTGTAGCAGGTATTGTGGCTCTTGCCACATTTAATTTAGTGAACGAAAGGGCAGAAATGGCTCTTTTGATCGTAAAGGTTGCAGACCCCTGCACTAGAGGGTGAAAAAAAGGGATCAAACTAATACCCGCGTGTCTGACAGAAAGAGTGAGGAGTGGGGTTAAGACTGATGTGAAAATGGCTTCCAGTTGATTATAAAGGGTGGAGGTAACAATGAGACCTTCTGTCTGAGAGCAGGCGACAGAGCAGAGCTGCTGACTTTTTCAATGGACGTGAATCTCCCGTACGGTCAACCGGCTGCCGGAGCTTCACCAATCAAAAGGAAACCTCCTCATCCTCAGCTGTCCATTCTTAAAGTCCAACACCCACCATGTTTTCAAATTGCATCGCCATTAATATTTATTAGTTTATTTAAAAATAATACAGGAGCGTTTATTTATATTGTAGAGAAATAACGCTAAATGTGTTATTTCATGATTTATAGCAGATTTTAGCATGCAGCTCCGGGAAAATCTGCCCCTCTCCATATATGGGCATTCACGTCACTAAAGTGACGCCTTGGAGTTACAGGCGAGCGAGGAAAAGAAAAAGCGAAGCATTTTTAAATATTCCCTAAAGCTGCCTGTGTTGATTAATCCTGCTGTCGCTCACTCATGTCTATCATATTCTGAGCGAGCATCCACGTAGACATACTAGTTTAATTCGTTTGATCGCGACAAATTCATTCATTTCCGCATCGGCTTTTTATTCTCTCCCCCCTTGACCAGACAGGTCGGGCAGCCGCGCAGCGGAGCTCTGCGCGCGTGCTCCCCGCAACAAGGCTGACGAGAGCAAATACACTCGAGGGAGCAAATTACACCGGCACGAGGAACTTCAAAGGAACGAGGAACCAGCGGAACGAGGAGCCAGAGACGCGCGCGGCTTGCTCCTCTGGGCAGAACGCGCGGCTCGCTCCTCTGGGCAGAATGAGAGCAGCAACGGTCCGCAGCGGTGTTATAAAATAAATAATAAATAAAATCAGAGCGCTGGTCCATATGTACACACAAATGCACCAGGAAATATGCAGTTTTAACTCCCACTCTCTCTCATAAACCTCCATGGAAACTCACTCCTGCCTTGTGCCTTCTGGGTGGAGATGTAACAAAAGTCACATGACACTTCGGGACTCTTCGGCCAGGTTTCCGGATTCATTCGGGAGTGTTTTTTTTTTTTTTTTTTTAACCCTCGCCTGGCCCAAATGCAAAAATGAAAATAGACATAATATTAAATTACAGTAATTGTCCTATATGGTGAATTGTTACTGTCATGGTGGGTGTTGTCCTTTAACATTTCATTTTCATGACGTGCTGCCATGAAAGATGGCCATGTGTTCATCTGTTTGTTAGCAAAATATTGACTATTAGGCGGAGTATTGATCCAGTCTGGATCCTTGGAAAACCTGACTCAGCAGATTGTCTGTAATGCCGGGTACCCACCAAATGTGTTTCGGGCAGCGGAAGCGGACGGTTTACATTGAAAGTCTATGCTGAGGTGTGTCGAGGCGTGGCAAATCGTGAAGCGGCGCGTTTTGAGCGTTTCAAGCGGCGCAGCAGCGCGCAGCAGTTCTTTTCCGCACACGCGACACGTCCGAAGCAGCCGACGTGTCGAGCAGCCAAAGTTCAAATATTTGAAGATATTTAAGAGATTTTTGACGCGTTCGGTGGGTACCTGGCATTAGTGTATTACACACACACAGGTTGTCCTACCCAGAACTCACGAGATAACATCCTGCTGCCTTTTTTTCTTCTACTTTTCATTTATTTACTTGCACCTCAGCATGTCCATCTACTTGAATTGTGGATCATTTGCAACAATTGGATGGTTTTATTTTGGAGAAAGCAATTTTTCTGTCAAGGGCCGACAAGAGCCAGAAAAAGCAGCAGAGTGGAGCTAAGTGACAGGCGGGTATAGAGGAGGGTTGAAGTGGGTGAATCAGGAGAGGAGGAGGGTGAATCATGTGGGGCCTTTCATCATCTTGACCTGTGCCAACAGTTAAACGAATGCAATTATTTCCCCCCTTTATTTTCTGTCTCGTTCACGGACAAACCCCGTCAGTCTGTCATGGCAGCTGGTGACGCTGAAGGAGACGGGAGAGGAAGTGACTGTCACAGAGGGTGAGGAGGTGTTTATGAGCAGCCTTCACTGACTGGAGGTCATGAAATGACACAGTTCACTTCAGGTTATAGAACATGAAGGAGTTCCAACAAGTTCATTTAGTCTGAAGTGGCAGTGGTGGCTGCGCAGAGGTCAGCAAAGGTGAGACTGTGATCAAAGGTTGACTGTTCAACTCCCTGAACGGACATCAAAATGTGGATGGCAAAGATGAAACATCTGCCTCCACCCTCATTTGCCCCACTCTGCGCCCTTGAGCAAGGCCATTAACCCCCCACCATCTGCTCCCCTCCACACAGAGAGCTGTGGTAGCTCGGTGGTTGTATCAGGAAGGGCATCCGGTGTAAAAATAATTGCCAAGTCTTCATGTGAGTTAGTTTGCTGTGGCGACCCTTGAAAAAGGGAGCAGCTGAAAGAAAAATATATTTAGTCTGAAAGAGTCAATTTGTAATATCAACATGCTAAAGGTATTTAAGGGAGCAGCTAAATATTTCTGGAAAGGGATTCGAAAAGTTAAAATGGAGCAACAGATGGATAGGCGGATAGGTGCAGCATCTGCAGTGACACGGGCGCTGTGCCGGTCTGTCATGGTGAAGAGAGAGCTGAGTGAAAAGGCGAAGCTCTCAATTTACTGGTCGATCTACAGCGTTCCTACCCTCATCTATGGTCATGAGCTTTGGGTTGTGACCAAAAGAACGAGATCTCGGATACAAGCGGCTGAAATGAGTTTTCTCCGCAGGGTGGCTGGACTCTCCCTTAGAGATAGGGTGAGAAGCTCAGTCATCCGGGAGGGACTCGGAGTAGAGCCGCTGCTTCTCCACATCGAGAGGAGCCAGTTGAGGTGGCTCGGGCATCTGGTTAGGATGCCTCCTGGACGCCTCCCTGGTGAGGTGTTCCGGGCATGTCCCACCGGGAGGAGACCCAGAGGAAGACCCAGGACACGCTGGAGGGACTATGTTTCTCGGCTGGCCTGCCTTGGAATTCCCCCGAACAGAGGCGGCCCATCCTATGAGCGAACTGTGCAACTGCACAGGGCGGCCTCCAGCAGGGGGCGGCATAAGAGGAGACGCCGCTCCTCGTTTTTTAAAAATCTTTTACAACTTTTGTTTCTAACAACATATAACACAGAACACCACTACCGCGCTGCTCCTGGGGTTGCTCGCACAGGGCGCCAAATAGGCTAGGACCGCCACTGCCCCCGGAGGAGCTGGCCCAAGTGGCTGGGGAGAGGGACGTCTGGGCCTCCTTACTTATGCTGCTACCCCCACGACCCGACGGATGGATGGATTCTAAAATAAAAGTGCTCTGATTAAATCAAAATTTAAGTACCCCGGTAGCTGATAAACTTGAATAAATAAATAATTTGTCATTCTGTTTTCTTGTTGATGAACTTTAAAGCAGGTTTGTTTGGTCTTTGTGTACGATCATTGACTGTTTGTCTAGTGTAAAAATAGCGCTGCAAGAAAATCTTTAATAAAGCTGCCGGGTATTGTCAATACTGATAAAAAGTAGGGCTCAGCAGTGTTTTTTTAAATATATTTTTTAGTTAAAATGGGCAAATTCAAATAAACAATGAGATGGTCACTGCTGGTAACCTTTTGTTGTTGTTGTTTTTAAAAAATGGTAGCAGGTGGCATGTCATTGTTTCCTAATGGTGCTTTTTTTGGCACAACACCTACAGTCTGAATAACGATGCTGCAGCACGCACCTCAGAGCGACCATCCCTGTGGCACAGTAAATATTACGTGACCTGATTTATTTGCAAATGATTCTTCCTATATGAAAAATACGATGGTTGTTACATTTATAACCCAGTGAAGCTCAGATTTCATGTAGTTTATTCAGAATGTAGCAGTAAATGATATTTACATATAAAAAGAAGCATGAGAAGACAGGAAGGTCAAACATAGTCTTTTTATTATTAACAATAATATTAATAATAATAATTCAAACATACTTTGTTGTACATTTATACAATGATTATCAATGGCAACAAAACGAGATGAAAATAAAATAAAAATGTTTTTCTCCACACACTCAGTATCTCTTCTCCCCAGCGCTTGTCTATGGTGGTCACTCTATCAAAAAGTAAAAGAGGTAGAAAAACCCCAATCATTTCATACCTGTAAGTTTAAAATAAGGAGTTCATTTAGACTTTCTTCTGTTTTGAGTCCAGCACGTTCTCCTGCCCAGCAGGTGACTGTTGGACTGCAACGAGTCAAACTACGAGACCATTGTTACCAGTGAAGTACAGCGGTGGCACATTGAGGGAAAAGTGCAGCTCAAAGACACTGAATGTGTTTGTTCTACTAACTATCACACATTTCAGACCCCACCTTTACTGGACAAGCTTTGAACTTTTGGAGGCTTCAGTATCTGCACGTCCTGTCTTTGTTCACCAGCTTTTGATGACACGACATGAGCAGAATCAGATGAACAAAACAAGATGTGCTCTTTAAAATCACTGATCATCCTTCTTTACCAACATTTAGTGAAGGGCTGTTCACGATAATTCAACTAATACTGTATTAGCTTTTTATTTTAATGAAACATTGCTGACAACATTTCTTATTGGTCCAAACATAAGATTAAGGATGTCAGTGTGCACCTTTGTATACTTTAATAAAAACAACTTCAATATATTTCCATAAGGCTGCTTCTTTACAGAGACTGGTCCAGAAATGTACTTTCATAAAAATAAGTCTTAGCCAGGTTGCTAAAACAAATGGAGGTGGTTCAGATTTGTTGAAGTAGTGCTCTAAATAAAAGTTATGAACGGTTAAGATCTTACCTGTTGTTACATGTTGCTTGGAACAACCTTAGTTTTAAAAAACAAGTTTAAGTTGGACAAGACCAGAGCCATATATATAGAGAGTTCCGACCCCCTGTGATCTCGCCGACAGGCGGTCAATCGTTCCAAACAACTGCTATGGAAACCTTGTGGAGCTGCGCCCTCTGGCGGCGACGGAGCGCTACTGCAGGCAGCTTCAGACTGTAACCAGAGCCATGGAACAAATCACCCCCTCCATGACCCACGTGACTTCCGCATTCCATTCTTACAATGGAACTCTATGGGAGTGTCGCAACTCTCACTTTATATGGCTCTGGACAAGACTGACGAGCTAACAGCTAGACCAAAACAAAATGTATTGCTGTCATTTTAACAGAAGTCCGATCTCAACAAGAGTCCACACACCACACGTCATACGCCCGTCAAGAAAATATTACACGGCAATATATAGAAATGGCCCGGACAAG
>JBBPBX010012300.1:34731-54305 GCA_038048925.1 Garcialebias charrua | reverse complement strand
TAAGAAGTAACAGATGTGTTTTTTTTAATTGAAAGTAAGGTAAACATTTAGTTTTTTTCTTTGATAATGCACAATGTTTGCTGATGCACAAAACAGCAATTCTTGCTCTCAGGTATTTTTGATTTTGTAATGTATGGTTATTTATTTGAATGCACTCACTTTCACTTTATTTTTTTTAACTTTATTTAGGCAATGTTGTGACATTTATTTGACTTTGCACTATTTAGCCTGTTGAGAGCTACACTGTTTTCAGTCTTTTAAAGATTGTGTTACTGAGTTAAATTTAAGTTTTTTTTTTTTTTACTTTTAACTGAATAGTTGTTGCATTGTGCCTGCAAGTTTGTCTGTATTTGTTCTCTGAAAAAAATGAGTAAAAATATGTTTTTGTCTAAATTATGGTGATTTTATGGTTCTTTTCAGATCTTGTAGCCAGAAGCAGCACTCATAACTAAACCAATTAAGTTACAGTCAATCCATCTGATCGGTATCGGTGATCGGCAGTGATCGGCACTCATAGGTGATCGTATCGGAATCGGCAGCATAAAATCTGATTGGAGCATCCCTACTGCATTCTCCTTGAAAAACTAAATAAATATGACAGAGGACAAGCACTGAAATGGATATCTAGTTAGTTGGAAAATAGGAAACAGTTTGTACATGTACATGGTGTAAAATCTGGGCTCTGTGAAATTGCATGTGGAGTTCCTCAGGGCTCTGTACTGGGACCTAAGTTGTTTATCTTATATGTGAACGACTTGGTAAATGTGTCAGGGCTCCTTAAATGTGTATTATTTGCAGATGATACAACTTTTTTTTGTTCAGGTTGGGACATAGACTCAATATTGGAGAAGGTGCAAGCAGAGTTTGTAAAAATACAAAATTGGTTTAAAATTAATAAATTATCATTAAATCTAGATAAAACTAATTATATGATATTTACAAATAGACAAGGAACTGTTGATGTCCAGTTTAGAGTTGATGGTGTGGAGATTAATAGAGTCAATGATGTAAAGTTTTTGGGTGTTGTTATTGATGAGAAACTAACATGGAAACCTCACATAAATTATTTACGAACAAAATTAGCTAAATCTATTGCATTGCTGTATAAAGTCAGGGACTTGTTTAATGATAAAGCTTTGTATATGTTGTACAATACATTAATTGTCCCACACTTGGTCTATTGTAATGAGGTATGGGGGAAAGCATGTAAGACAACTACAAATCCTGTTTTTGTTTAGCAGAAAAGAGCAATAAGAGTTATCACTCAAAAACTTAGCCATCATCCATCTAATGTATTATTTTGTCAACTGAAATTATTGAAATTTCACGACTTGATTGATTATAAAATTTTATTAGTTATGTATAAGGCTCACCAAAATGCATTACCTTTGAACATCCAGATAATTTTTACAAAGAGAGAAAGCTGCTATACTCTTAAGGGGACGGAGATGTTCATAACAACTAAATTTAGTACCAGTTTGAAAGAACGATGTACCTCGATACAAGGAGTGAGATTGTGGAATAATCTGGAAAATGATATTAAAAGTGCCAAGTCAATGCACGTGTTTAAGAAATTGATATAGTTTGGATTGCTAAAAAATATGAAACTGTATAATGTGTACTCATATGAATTGTTGTTCTAGAAGGATTTTATTTTTTGTTTTATTGTTTTACTAACTGAAGAATGTTATTGTTTGAATTTTATTTATGAGAAAAAAGGGGCAGATAAGAATTTTTTTCTTCTCTCTGTTACATTTCATTTCATTGTACTGTATTGGTTTTCTTTTCTTTTTGTTGTTGTTGTTGTTGTTGTTGTTGTTGTTGTAAATATAATTGTTGTAAATATAATTGTCGTAAATATGTAATTTATTTGTTTTTAGTATATGAAATGAATAAAGAATTATTATATTTTTTTTCCCCGGGCAAACTTTTTTTCCCGGTATTATCGTGAACAATATGATATGGCCCAGCCCTATATGCAGGTCCTATGATTTGAAACAATGCCTGAAACAAAGTGTGTGAATGTCGGCTCAGCAATCATACTCACCTTGAACACTTCTTACAGACTTCACATGCCTGGTCAGGACGACAGAACCGGCCCGCTTTGCACTGACACAGAGTATCCTGAGTGTGAGTGCACGGACCCACCATGTCCTGGTCTTTAAAGGAACATTAAACACACGTTGTTAGTGAGATGCTCTCAGAAGCATTGACTTGTAGGGCCAATCAGGACTAAGTTACCTGAGCGACACTGGGTGCACTTAAAGCATTGTTCCAGCCTGTTGGCGTACTTCATAAACGTTCCAAAGTCACATTCTTCACACACACTCTTCTTCCCTGCTTCAGTGCAGTGTGTCTTCACATATTCACCTGAAGCCCACACAAAGCACAGTCAGAGACTCCCAGGTTCATCCTGGCACTCCATGGGTCTTACCTGCTTCACAGCTTAAACAGCACACGTTGTTGTTGGGGTACTCCTTCGGGTCTGTGCAGGAGATCCTCCTGAGGGTCTTTGATTCAGGCTTTGGAAACGGCGTCACAGGTTGCAGAAAACACATCAACGAGGAGAAAACCTTTAGAAAAAACATTCAAATTCAGGTTTGATTGTTGTCTTTATGGAAAACCATACACAAATAAACAGTTTTCTAAGGGTTAGCGTAAAAACAAAAACAAAAAAAAACAATGGTACAATTTACTGAACTGATGGCACAAATGTGATAGTCAATTCTGCTTCTGACCCTGGACATGATGATCTGGGCAGCTGTCAGCAAAATATCTTAATCATTGTATGGTATGGTATGGTATGGTATGGTATGGTATGGTATGGTATTGTAACAATTTATGACATTTTCAAAAACCTATTATACCGGACCAATAAATTCAAATTCAATTCAAAAATACTTTATTAATCCCAGAGGGAAATTAAATGTTGATGTAACTCATCATCCTGGCTTCATACGAGCCGATCTGAGCAGCCCAGTTCTCACCTCGTTCTACAGGTGTGCAGTGGAGAGCATCCTGTGCTCCAGCATCAACGTGTGGCATGGAGGCTGCACAGTTGAAGAAAGAAAAGCTCTGCAGAGAGTGGTGAAGGCTGCACAGAAGTCTGTTGGAGTCAGTCTCCCCACCATCACAGACATTTACACCTCTAGATGCAGGAAAAGAGCCACCTGTATCATGAAAGACCTCACTCATCCAGCACACTCACTCTTTGCCCCACTCCCCTCAGGACGGAGGTTGAGGAGCATCAAGTGTAGAACCACTAGACTGAGGAACAGCTTCTACCCTGAGGCTGTTAGACTCATGAATAAATAAAAATAAAATTAAAATAAACACTGCAAAATATCACATCATGGTGATGCTGATATGTTTTCTTGTTGCTGTGTTCATCTGTGACCATCTGTGACCATCTGCTCATACAAACTCATGTTCGTGCTGCTGTTTATTCCCACTATATTAGGCTTAGTGTATTACTAGTTGATGTTTTTCTTAGTTAGTTCTCGATGTTATTACTGTTTTTCTCTTTCATTTGTTGTTGGATGTAACTGGGACCTCGTGTACATAATCTCGTTTTCATCTCATGTACCACATGCGGTGCAAATGACAATAAAGACTCTCTGACTCTGACTCTGACTCTGACTCATTAAGAGCTGTTCTAGATGCTGATGGCTGTGGACAGGAAGGATCTCTTGTAGTGGTCTGTCCTACAGCAGATCTGAAGAAGCCTCTGACTGAAGACACTTTGTTGTATGACAGTCTGATGAAGACGATGCTGGGGTTTTTATAATATTCTTCATTTGATGAAGAATTCTTCTTTGAACAATCATCTCCAAAGGTTCTAGAGGAGTCCCCAGAACTGAGCCAGCCTTCTTTATGAGCTTGTTGATCTGTTTTAAGTCACTTGCTCTGGTGCTGCTACCCCAGCAGATGATGGCAGAAGAGATAAGCCGTTTACGCATTTGCCGGCCCTCCCCGGCTCTCCCTGGCTCCTCCCTGCTTCTAACCCTGGTTCAGCGTGTTCGCATTTTCCTTTTTTTCCCCGACTCCGCCCTCGTCATGGAACCATCTCCTCCGTGGTTCCATCGGGCTCAGTTCTCCGGGCCCAGTTTCACGTCATTTACTGCTCACATTTGATTCGTTGTTTGCAGCAGGGGCTGGACTGCTGCGTGTAGGGGCGGGACCAGAGGGCGTGACTAGCTGCGTGTTGAGTCATCAACTGCGACTGCTGTTAACCTCGCGTTCTAACAACAACCTCCATTTTAGAAAACAACATGTCTACCTCCCAATTCCCCGCTGCGTGCGTTCCGTGGTCAAACGATGAAGTAAGCTTCTTCCTAAATTACCTCGCAGACGAGCGTGTGCAGAGGGAGCTGGACAGCAGCACACGAAATGAAAAAGTTTTCAAGCGTGCGTCTGAGGAAATGGCTGTGGCTGGCTTCACTCGGACCTCCAAGCAATGCCGGGAGAAGCTAAAGAAGATGAAATCAGACTACCGGACCATGAAAGACCATAACGGTAAAAGTGGACGAGGAAGGAAGGATTGGCGCTGGTTCAATAAAATGGACGAGATCTTTGGAAAACGGCCATCCAGCAACGGTAGCCAAATGGCTCTCGACGCAGCCACCCAAATGTTGGAGAGCGAGATGGAAGGTGAGCTGTTGTTACTTGTGTTTATTAGTCATCTTTTGTCTTCCTAAATAAACTCAAAAACGTGTACAGGCTGCTGGGTTTGTGGCTACTTTTCTGGCTAGCTATTGTCAAGCCACGCTTGAGGCAGCAGCTAGCCTCTTAGCACAACAGGCTAGCTAGCCTAGCACAACAGGCTAACGTAGTTCGTGTAACGTGTGTTTTTTCTTTTAAATTAGATCATTCGACGCCGTCTTCAACGCCAGCAGAAAATCCTGAGTCCTCTTCTACCACTTCAGAGGAGTAAACGGGTGAATTGTGTTCACAACCAACCACACCACCAGTGTGCTCAGCTGGGAGGGCCTCAACTCCGGACTCCGCGGCCTCTGCTTCACGTGCTCAGCCAGGTGGGCTCAGTGTTTGTTTATGTAATGAAAATAACCCGCAAAAAAATAAATGTAATTCTAGCATAAAGACTGAACTTCTAACTAACTAGCAAACTAACAATACCTTTGGGAGTACATATAACTGTAGACAACTTTCTACTTGTTCTCAAAATGTGTGTATGTCATTTAATTAATCAATGTTTGACATATTAATAAATGAATTAATAAATACGTATCCGACACAAAACAATACTGTACATACTTAAATAAAAGTAGAAATATATGTCCTACATAATGCTAAAGAAAACAATTAAATATCTAAATAGATGAAGTAGATAAAGTACTATATAAAGTAGAAATATATATTTTAATGAGAAATAAAATCATAAATATATGTATTGTTTATTATTTCAACGAGCAGAATTACATTGATAAGAAAAAGGAGAAGCTAAAAAAGGCAAAGCAAAATATTTTAATATATTGACAGAAAATCATGTGTTAAAAGTAATAAAAAGAATATATATAAATATGATGACTATATATATTTCTGCTTTTATTTATTATTATGTCAGTTTGGTCCTTCATAGACAGAAGTATTTCCAAATGTGTGTGTAATGTGCAATGCTCTGTGTTGGTTTTCAGGTTTGCGTTTCAGGAAACGCACACGCAGCACCTCATATGCAGATTACATCCTGGCAATGCATGAGGAGTCTCGTGAGGACCGTCTCCATCGAGACCGCCTTATGGACCGGCAGGTGGAGATGTTGGACCGGCAGGTGGAGATGTTGGACCGGCAGGTGGAGATGTTGGACCGGCAGGTGGAGATGTTGGACCGGCAGGTGGAGATGTTGGCAGATGAAGGACAGAAGGATCGGGAGCAGGAGGCCACCATCCGTCAACAGGAGATGGCGAACCGGAAGGCAGACGCAGGGAGCATGAGGCTGATTGCACGACAGCACAAACGCATAGCCGACTCCTTTGCCAAGCTTGTGGATGTGATGGCTGCCAGAAAGTGAATTATTTGATATAAGCTTGAAGATTTTATCCTTTTTCATATTCTTTTAAATATCGGGTGTGCATTTTTGGGTTGTTAGGTTGTAATGCTGTTTATTTCACAGTCTTCCTTGTTGTTTTTCTACGCTATCATTCTTGTGCAATAAACTGATTTCTTAAAATTTTGCTTTACTTGCACATGGCTGTGATCAGCAAACACACAAATAAATTAGATGGATTGGGCAGTGGCAGAACATATACATTACATGTACATTACAGTACATGTACAGGATATGTACTGTATACAATATGCTGGTGAAGATTCTCAGTCATCCAGGACATGATAAATCAAAAAGGCGTTCAATTCAGGATCAACTGGACTTTATTTGTAACAGAAAACGTTTCGACTTCTGTCCAGAATTCTTTTTCAATTCTGAATTGAAAAAGAATTCTGGACAGAAGTCGAAACGTTTTCTGTTACAAATAAAGTCCAGTTGATCCTGAATTGAACGCCTTTTTGATTTACTGTATACAATGTATATACTGTATACAGTACATGTACAGGATATGTACTGTATACAATGTATATACTGTATACAGTACATATACTGTATACAGTGCATGTACTGTATACAGTGCATGTACTGTATACAGTACATGTACTGTATACAGTACATATACTGTATACAGTACATGTACTGTATACAGTACATGTACTGTATACAGTACATGTACTGTATACAGTACATATACTGCATACAGTACATGCACTGTATACATGCACTGTATACAGTACATATACTGTATACAGTACTGTATACAGTATACAGTACTGTATACAGTATATGTACTGCATACAGTACATGTACTGTACATATACTGTATACAGTACATATACTGTATACAGTACATATACTGTATACAGTACATATACTGTATACAGTACATGTACTGTATACAGTACATATATTGCATACAGTACATGCACTGTATACATGCACTGTATACAGTACATATACTGTATACAGTACTGTATACAGTATACAGTACTGTATACAGTATATGTACTGCATACAGTACATGTACTGTACATATACTGTATACAGTACATATACTGTATACAGTACATATACTGTATACAGTACATGTACTGTATACAGTACATGTACTGTATACAGTACATATATTGCATACAGTACATGCACTATATACATGCACTGTATACAGTACATATACTGTATACAGTACTGTATACAGTATACAGTACTGTATACAGTATATGTACTGCATACAGTACATGTACTGTACATATACTGTATACAGTACATATACTGTATACAGTACATATACTGTATACAGTACATATACTGTATACAGTACATATACTGTATACAGTACATATACTGCATACAGTACATATACTGCATACAGTACATATACTGCATACAGTACATATACAGTACATGCACTGTATACATGCACTGTATACAGTACATATACTGTATGTAGTACATTTATATATACTGTACATGTACTGCATACAGTATATATACTCCATACAGTTTATATACTGTATACAGTATATAAACTGTATTCAGTTTATATACTGTATAGAGTATATATACTGCATAGTGTATATATACTGTATATATATATGACAGTGTATAGTATGTTATAGATTAAAAATATTTATGTGTATTGAACCAACAACAACTGACATTTTGTGTACTTTTAATGTACAGTAAATCAGACTGTCATACAATGTTTACATTTAATGAACAGATAGGAAAGTGGACATTTCACGTTACGTTGCCCACACACTTCCTAAATGTAGAGTCTTTCTGCTCTAATGCTGGTCGTAATTTGGAGCAGATGTACTTAAAACTTTCCTCAGACATACGGAAGTTTTCAATCCATTGCCTTTCGGTGAGTGTTGGAACCACATTGTCCCACCAGTTAGAGCTGCGTTCGTAGGCCCAGACAGACGGTCCCCGTAGGCGGCACATCATCTAAATCGGACAACAACAAAATAAAAACATTACTAATGACTTAATAGTAAGTTCAAATATAGATAAACATCTACACACATGTCCCGGGCCATTAGTGGTCATTCAGATACACTAAATAGCAACTACTTTCATAACCAAATCATGTAACATCAAGCTAATTATGCTAGCTGGCTAACCGCTTACCAGTCGACGCTGTCTCGTTGTTTCACGTTGCTGTACAGCCATGCAGAACCTTCGGTACCACTGTGCTCTACGTCGCCTCGCGATTTTTCGTCTGACTCGACATCTCTCTCGACGTTCACATATCGCGTTTAGTACTGCAGTGTGTAACTGAAAGCACTTCGATCAGCAGCATCAACACACACATGATCTCCGCGTCCTCCATGTTCGGCGTTGTTGATGGGTCGCAGTCGCAGACAAACTAACGTCATATCCTTTTTGAGCTTTTCGGTAAGAACTGCCCACCCACTTCAAGTGAATACCCCACCCACGTCAAGTGAACACCCCACCCACTTCAAGGCTTGCTCTCCGGACAGTGCGTAATCAACGAGGGCGGGCCAGAGCTGGCTCTGGGCCAACCAGAGACGAGCGGGACCGGGGAGGGCCGGCAAATGCGTAAACGGCTATAGAGCTCTCTACAACAGACTTGTAGAAGATATGCAACATCTTGCTGCAAACATTGAAGGACTGCAGCTTCCTCAAGAAGTATAGTCTGCTCTGTCCCTTCTTGTAGATGTTTCACTGTTGCATTTCCAGTCCAGTCTGTTTCCAGGTGAACCCCAGGGTATTTGTATTTCTCCACCACCTCCACTTCTTCTCCAATGATGGAAATAGGGTTGGACCTGTTCCTGTTTCTCCTGAAATCTACAATAATCTCCTTTGTTTTTTCACATTCAAGATGAGATGACTGTTTCCACACCATGCCACAATGCGGACCACCAGTTCCCTGTACTCAGCTTCTTGTCCATCTCTGATACACCTGACCACTGCAGAGTCTTCTGAATATTTCTGCAGATGACAAGAGTCTGTTTTGTACTGGAAATCTGAGGTGTACAGTGTGAAAAGAAATGGTGAGAGTACAGTTCCCTGTGGTGCTCCTGAGCTACTGACCACCTGGTTAGACACACAACCCTTCAGTCTCACAAACTGTGGTCTGTTTGTCAGGTAGTCTTTGATCCAGGTGATGGTTGAGGCCTCCACCAGAGTCTTCAGAAGTTTCTAACAAAGCAGATCAGGCTGGATTGTGTTCAGTGCGCTGGAGAAATCAAAGAACATGACTCTCACAGAGCTGTCTGCCTTTTCTAAATGACAGTGAATTTGCTGAAGCAGGTGTATGATGACATCTTCAACTCCAAGTCCACGCCGATAAGCAAACGGCAGTGGGTCCTGATATGTGCTTGTTTGTTTAGTAAGGTGGACCAACAGAAGTCTCTCTAGGACCTTCATGATGTGAGATGTCAGGGCAACAGGTCTATAGTCATTGAGGACTGATGGGTGGGGTTTCTTTGGTACTGGAACAAGGCAGGAGGTTTTCCACAACACTGGAACCTTCTCTTGCGTCAAGCTAAGGTTGAAGAGGTGCTGCAGAACCCCACAGAGCTGCTCTGACAGACCTTCAAGACTCTGGGACTGACACCATCTGGACCTGCAGCCTTATTCTGGTTCAGTTTCTCCAGCTGCTTCCTCACCTGACTTCTGGAGATGCAGAGGGGGGAGGCAAAGGAGGTATCAGCATCTTCTGATTTGGTTGAAGACCAACATGTAGAAGAAGAAGGGTCCATGACTGAGGTGGTAGATACAATATTTGAGGTGTAACAGGACAGCCTAGGGTCAAAGGAGGGTGGTATGTCTGTTTGGCCTGAGTGCAAGAGAGGAGGATGCTAAGCTTGTTCCTGAACTGAAGCTATTGAAGAAGTGATTCAGTTCATTGGCTCTGTCCAGGCTTCCATCCTTCTGATCCTCCTTCTGCTTGAAGCCTGTGATCTTTTTCATCCCTGATCACACCTCTCTGATACTGTTCTGCTGGAGCTTGCTCTCCAGCTGCTTCTCGTACACCTCCTTGCTAATTCTGATCTTGACTTTTACTGTAGTTGCTTCTGTGTACTCCTCAATAATTCCCTGTCTCCCTCCCTGAAGGCTCTTTTTTCTGGTTTAGTAGTTCCTTCAGGTCACTGGTGATCCAGGGTTTGTTATTGGAGAAGCATCTCACTGTTCTGGTGGGTATGGTGTTGTTTACACAGAAGTTTATATAGTCGGTCACACACTCAGTCATGGCACTGATGTCCTCTCCATGTGGCTGGCACAGTGCATCCCAGTCTGTAGCCTCAAAACAACCATGCAGGGCTTCTTCAGCTTCCGTTGACCATTTTCTTACTGTTCTCTTTATTACGGGTTGCCTCTGAACAAGGGGTTTATATTTTGAGCAGAGAAACACAAGATTGTCATCTGATTTGCCAAGAGGGGGGTCTTGCTTTAGCGATGTATGAATCCTTGACATTTGCATAAAACAAGTCCAGCATTTTGTTTTCTCTGGTAGAGCAGCTGACAAACTGTTGGAATGTCGGAAGTGTAGCAGAGAGAGAGACATGATTATAATCAACAGATATTGCAACAAACGCACTAGGGTGTTGTGTCTGTCTCTTAGCAACTTCAGAGCTGATGACATCACAAGCAGTCTCTGCAACAGCGTTGGGTGGAATGTAAACAGTTGCAAAAATAACACTGGTGAATTCTCTTGGCAAATAATATGGAAAACAACTTAGTGCCAACAGTTCAATATCTGGACTGCAGAGATGACACTTCACAGTAAGATGTCCAAGATTACACCATCTGTTATTCACAAGCACTGACAACCACTCCTCTTTAAATCTCTATCTGCTCGTATGGTCAGAAAGCCTGGCAGAGAAACGCTGGAGTCAGGGATATGATCCTGCAGCCATGTCTCAGTGAAACACATAACACTGCGTTCCCAATACTCTGGATGAATCCTTGTTAGGGCCTGGAGTTCATCCAACTTGTTTCCCAGCTATCTCACATTGCCCATCATGATCGATGGAAGAGATGGTTTTAACATCATTCTTCTCTCTTTCTCCCTCTTCTTTGCTCCTGTTCTGCATCCACGACCCCTCCTTTTCAACTCATTTGGGATGTGGAGTTGTATTTGAGCTTTGGAGAAGTTAATCAGCTGCTCCCGGTTGTAAAAAACAACCTTGTTGTTCCTTGTTGGTTACTCATCATAAAAAATGTGCAAAAGCAAAGATATTTCTGTAAAAATCCTTCCGGCTGCACAGCATCTGACACCAGAGGAAATAATCATCAAAAAGTGATTTACATCCAGAAAAACGGAATTAAAGTTTAAGAAATTTTAATTTAATAATAAATTAAAGAAAACCCATTACTGTAAATCTGTAAATTTGCACTTTGAGATTTTTATTAATGAAAAGTGCGGTATAAATTGAATTCATTATTATTATTATAATTATTATTATTGTAAATCTGAAATGAACACAAGTCAAGATGGCACCAGCATCTTAACTACAGTACAGTACAATGGGGTGGCCGTGGCACAGTGGTAATGGCAGTCAACCCCCGATCGGAAGGTTGGAGGTTCGAATCCCGCATCCGCCCACCATGTGTCGTTGTGTCCCTGGGCAAGACACTTAACCCCAAATTGCTCCTGGTAGGTCTGGATGGCGCCTTGCAAGGCAGGCTACCACTACCGGTGTATGAATGTCTGAATGAATGGGTGGATGGCTGGTTTTGTAAAGCGCTTTGGGGCTACTCACAGGGGGCTGGAAAGCTCTATATAAATAAGCTCCATTTACCATTTACCATTTACAGTAGAAGAAATTAATCTAAAGATTCCTGATAATGAAGAAATACACTTTATTATATTTATCATTAGAGTTTAAAGGTTCAGTATGTAACATTTTTTATAAACGTATTTCTTCACTCTGCCACATCTCCTGACAGACTGATGTTAGCCAGGTAATCTCTGAAAAAAAAAAATATATATATTGTCCCCTTGCTTCTCCAGGTGGTAAATAAGCATTTCTAAAAAGAAAAAGTGACCCGCCATTTTCCAGCCAATAAAAACAGAGTTTGTAACCAGCCAATAAAAACAGAGCTTGAATTTGAATCAGCCAATAAAAACAGAGCTTGAATTTGAATTTCAGCAGGGCCAGGGGGAGCAGAGCCATATATGGCTCTGAGGGGGAGGGATCAGAATGCTTTGCCTGTTGAAAATTTTTCTAAGTTTTGCACTCTACAGAAAGTTACACATAGCACCTTTAATATATAGGAAAAACCAAGATGGCCATGCTCAGACCAGCTGCAGCTTCACGGGCTCCCGGTTCATCCCTAGTTTTTAGTAATTTTAATAGTGTTTTTGTACCTGACTCTGCGCGTTTTTTGCGGGTGAATTATAGCCGAACTGAACTGTTAAGAATCGGAGCGGATTTACCACAGGGCACAGCTGATATCAGCAACGAACTCAAATCAGAGCTCGTAAGATTGGAGCTGTTAAGAACATCTTTCTGGAAGCAGATGCGCTCCGGTTCACGCTCCAGGGGAAAGAAAAGGAAGCGGTGCTCCCGAGGTCAGAAGCGGGGCTGCCGAGCAGGAATTATGACGAGACTGCGGGCAGACGCTAAAACCGGGAGACCCCCGATGCCGGCTCTTTTTCTGTCCAACGTCCGCTCGCTGGACAACAAAATGGATCTGCTCCGACTGAGAGTAACAGCGTCGGAGGAGTTGAGGAGGTGCTCTGTGCTCTGCCTGACAGAAACGTGGATCTCTGAGGATACACCGGACTCTGTTTATGAGCTGGATGACAGACTCTTTTTCAGAACGGACCGGTGCACCGAGACTACGGGAAAAACACGAGGCGGTGGTGTGTGTCTTTACGTGCACAAGGATTGGTGTTCAAACTGTGCTGTTATCAAAAGGCTTTGCTCAGCTGCTGTGGAGCTGATAACAGTAAGGTGTCGTCCTCATTACATGCCCCGTGACTATTCAGTGATCCTAATCACTGTTATTTACATAGCCCCTGATGCTAATGCTAATGACGCCCAGGGAGAAATTCATGACTTACTCACCTCGCTGCAGTGTAAATATCCTGAGGGGCTCTTCATTGTTTCTGGTGACTTCAATCACGTGGATCTACAAGTCTCCCTCCCAACCTTCAATCAGCATGTTTCCATAGCAACAAGAGGAAATAAAACGCTTGACCAAGTCTACACGAATGTGAAGGGGGCGTACACGGCGAAGCCACGCCCACCGCTCGGGGCTTCCGATCACTGCGCTTTGATCTTGGTCCCAAGACAGCTTCCCCCGCTGAGACGCTCCAAGCCAGAACAAAGAGAGACAAGAGTTTGGCTTCAAGATAGTACCTCCATGCTGAGAGACTGTTTTGAGAATACAAACTGGTCTGTCTTCAGGGAGGCAGCTACGAATGGGAGCTCAGTGGATCTGGAACTTTATGCTTCCTCAGTTCTGGGTTACATTAGCACATGCTCTGAAAATGTATCCATAAAAAATATGTTAAATGTTACCCCAACGAAAAACCCTGGTTAAATAAAGAAGTCCGCACCCTGCTAGCAGCCAGGGACACTGCATTCAAGTCCGGAGATACAGAGGAGCTGAGAAAGAGCAGGAAAGAACTGGTTGATGGCATTAAGAAGGCCAAGGCCACGTATGCACAGAGGATCGAGGGACAGTTCACCTCACAAGACCCACGGAGCATGTGGAAGGGCATCAAATGCATAACAGATTACAAAGGCAAGAGCAAACAATGCCCCAGGGACCCATCTCTGCCTGATGCCCTCAATAAGTTTTATGCACGTTTTGAAGATCCAAACAGACCAGCTAGCACCAGACTCACCTCATCACCAGATGAAGAGCATCTCAGAGTGACCGCAGCAGAAGTGAGAGGCAGTCTCAGAAGGATCTAACCCTCATAAAGCAACCGGACCAGACAACATCCCAGGGAAAGTTCTGAAGGAATGTGCGGACCAGGGGCCTCATGTATCAAAGACTTGCGTGGATTCCTCACTGAAAAGTGACGTACGGTCAAACCCAGAAAAGTGTGCACGCACAAAAAAATCCGGATGTATCAAACTGAGCGTACACCTGAATCCACGCACATTCCTTTTGTACATCACAATTGACGTGGAACTGAGCGCACGTGAGACACCTCCCCTGACACGCCTTCATTTACATATGTTAAACAGATGCAAATTACTTCCTGCATGTGTGAAGGACATGTTTGTTTGATCCCTGCGCGATCAGAAGTTATTTACTATGTACTATCGATGTGAAACATGGAATAGATGATTTAATGAATAATATAATATAATATGAGTGAGGACAAACATCCTAAGTAAGAATAGTAATAAAATGTGTTCATCATGCAAAGAACGAGTGATTGTGTGTCGGTATTTGTGTGTGCGCGCACCCTGCTGTGGTGCGCGAACCGGCTCATTCATTCATTCTGTGTGGAAATATTAACTTTGCGCACGAGTTTATTACCATTATTACTGTAAACACAGAGGAACTTACTTGGATGTTTGCTAGAACATAGATCTTTGTTTATGTAGCTGATATGAAGAAACGAGTCTGTGCGTCTTGGTGGAGACTTTTCATGACATCACGTGATGTTGGAGTCTCCAAGCGCTGCGCGCCCCGCAGCCCTGTGCGCAGTCTGTCTGTGAAGCTTTTGCTCTCCTACAAGTTATATAAGGTGTACTTTCACGTGTCATTTTGGAGAAATCTACAATAAACGCAGATAATGAAACACCTCCAGCTGCCGTGTCAACACCGGCGAGGGTGCGCGCGGCGCGCTCCAAGCGCGACCACTCAGCCTTTGGAATCATATGGATGAGACATTCCATTGGACATGATCCGGCTTTGTGTGGACTGGACTGCACAGTCCCGATCGACCTGCAGCTCCCTCTGTGGAACAGTTTGACCGCTGCTTCTGTATGCACGCGTGATGCACGGCTCCCCAGAGCGCAGCAGCAGTGCCAAACTGAAAAATGATTATTTCTGAAAACGGCTGATAAGCCATATCCTAGATCAGAAAATTATATCTGTTTCTAAATAAATGCTCTGCGTGTTACACTATTTATTATAACCTCCAGTAAGGCTGAATGAATCCGTTCCTGTTAAATTTATTTTTGGCACAACTTTGCGCGTCCTTTATTTCACTGCGTCATGTGGATGTAATACTTGTTAATCGTGTGTTTGGAGGGAATATTAATCATTTTCACATCATGAACAGTTAATAATAATAATAATAATAATAATAATAATAATAATAATAATAATAATAATGAATTCAATTTATAACGCACTTTTCATTAATGGAAATCTCAAAGTGCTACAAGGTGCAACAGAATTAAATGTCAATAAAACAAATAATAAAACAATTAAAATCAACAACAGTATCAGCTATGATCAAAAGTAGAATCATGAGGAGGCAGTGTATGCTCGGTTGAAAAGAAAGGTCTTCAAGCCGCTCTTAAAGTCAACCACAGACTGTGGGGCTTCAGTTTCTCTGAATCACCTGTTAGTGTCGCCAAAGGAACAAGAACCACAGAAACGTGCGTACGCCAGCAGGGGAGCTGGCGTGGAAATGTACTTGGATGCGCAGATATTCACGTTCATTTCATTTTTGTTACATACGGGGTTTTGCGTGGAAAGTGACGTGCGCAATGTTTTTGTGCGCACGCACGGTTGATACATGAGGCCCCAGCTCTGTGAGGTGCTGGCTGACATCTTCACCACCTCACTTTCACTGGAGTCAGTCCCCACCTGCCTGAAGACCGCCACCATCATCCCAGTTCCAAAGAGCTCCACAGTGACTGGTCTGAATGACTATAGACCGGTGGCCCTCACCCCGATAGTCGCTAAATGTTTTGAGAAACTGGTCATGTCCCACATCAAGACAACCGTCAACATCAACGAGGACCCTCATCAATATGCATACCGCGAGAACCGATCAACAGAGGACGCCATCTCCTCTTTGGTCCACACTGCTCTCACTCACCTGGATCAGAAGGACTCATACGTGCGCATGCTCTTTGTGGACTTCACATCTGCCTTCAACACCATGATCCCCCAAACTCTGATAGACAAACTATCCACACTTGGACTAAGCCCCTCCATTTGTAACTGGGTACTAGACTTCTTAACAAACAGACCACAGTCCGTGAAGATCCACAACTTCTCCTCCTCCACCATAACCCTCAGCACTGGCTCTCCCCAAGGATGTGTGCTGAGCCCTCTTCTGTTCACTCTGCTCACATATGATTGTACAGCCACACATCCAGGCTGTCATATTGTTAAGTTTGCAGATGATACAGCGGTGGTGGGATGCATCACAAACAATGATGAGTCCAGCTACAGACAGGAGGTGGAACACCTGGAGAGCTGGTGCAAAGAGAATAATCTTCACATGAATGTGAAGAAGACAAAGGAGATGATTGTGGACTTCAGAAGGAACAAACACACCCATGCCCCACTGAACATAGGTGGATCTGCGGTGGAGGTGGTCTCCAGCTACAAATACTTGGGTGTACACTTGAATGATAACCTCAGCTGGAGCAACAACACCACCAGCCTGATCAAGAAAGGTCATCAGAGACTCTACTTCCTCAGACGGCTGAGACGAGCTGGTCTGAGCAGCCCAGTTCTCACCTCCTTCTACAGGTGTGCAGTGGAGAGCATCCTGTGCTCCAGCATCAACGTGTGGCATGGAGGCTGCACAGTTGCAGAGAGGAAAGCTCTACAGAGAGTGGTGAAGGCTGCACAGAAGTCTGTTGGAGTCAGTCTCCCCACCATCACAGACATTTACACCTCCAGATGCAGGAAAAGAGCCACCTGCATCATGAAAGACCTCACTCACCCAGCACACTCACTCTTTGCCCCACTCCCCTCAGGACGGAGGTTGAGGAGCATCAAATGTAGAACCACTAGACTGAGGAACAGCTTCTACCCTGAGGCTGTTAGACTCATGAATAAATAAATAATAAGAATAAACACTGCAAAATATCACATCATGCTGATGCTGATCTGTTTTCTTGTTGCTGTGTTCATCTGTGACCATCTGCTCATACAGACTCATGTTCGTGCTGCTGTTTATAATGATGTTTTTCCACTACATTAGGGCTTAGTGTATTACTAGTTGATGTTTCTCTTAGTTAATTCTAGATGTTATTACTGTTTTTCTCTTGCATTTGTTGTTGGATGTAACTGGGACCCCGTGTACATAATCTCGTTTTCATCACATGTACCACATGCGGTGCAAATGACAATAAAGACTCTCTGACTCTCTGACTCTGATATAGATCATTATGTTTCTTTTTATACTTTATATTTCTGCTTTTTTGGGATGTAACTGGGACCTTGCGTACACAATTTCATTCCACCGCATGCATGTGTGATGTGAATGACAATAAAGAACCTTGAAATCCCTACAAAATGCTGTGTTTTAAAGATAGTTTGGGTCATTTGTGGACAGAAGCTCCTCTGTGTGACCATCTCATGCAACATCTAGTCAGAAACCAGCTGGAGCTCATCACATCTTTTGGAAACTAGAAAACACAGTCATGTGATTGTGCCACGAAACTTGTAACTACCTGTTCAGGTAAAAGAAACACCCAATTAGGTCATCCATCTTCATTCTACACTCATGAGACACGCCTCATCATGAGACACGCCTCAGCGCACGTTTCACAACTTGTTTTAGCTTCCTGAAGAACTGACGAGGAGGCAGACAGAACATCTTGTAAGACGCCACAGCAAGAGTGATCCTGGAGGAGAGCTGCCTGTCTGTCAGCACAGAGCCCTGACCCACAGACAGGTATATCAATGGAAGCCCAGACCCACAGACAGGTATATCAATGGAAGCCCTGACCCACAGACAGGTATATCAACGGAAGCCCAGACCCACAGACAGGTATATCTGACAGAAGCCCAGACCCACAGACAGGTATATCTGACAGAAGCCCAGACCCACAGACAGGTATATCAATGGAAGCCCAGACCCACAGACAGGTATATCAATGGAAGCCCAGACCCACAGACAGGTATATCAATGGAAGCCCAGACCCACAGACAGGTATATCTGATAGAAGCCCAGACCCACAGACAGGTATATCAATGGAAGCCCAGACCCACAGACAGGTATATCAATGGAAGCCCAGACCCACAGACAGGTATATCTATGGAAGCCCAGACCCACAGACAGGTATATCTGACAGAAGCCCAGACCCACAGACAGGTATATCTGACAGAAGCCCAGACCCACAGACAGGTATATCTGACAGAAGCCCAGACCCACAGACAGATGTGTGACCCAGATGTCTGTGTTCCTTCCAGTGGTGGAGAAAGTACTCAAACACTGTACAGTACTTAAGTAAAAGTACAAATAAACAAACCAAAATGTACTCTAGTAAAAGTAGAAGTACCATATTAATATTTTACTTAAGTAAAAGTAAATAAGTACAGTACTTGCTTTTAAAAATACTAAAAGTATTAAAGTAAAAGTACTTGCTGAATGTATTACCTAATTCAATACAGTAGTCTACAATATCATAAAGTGTGCGTACTGTATGTATATTTTCTGTAATACATTAATAGTGTTGAGTCATTTTAATGAACAATGCTGCAGATAATACATGTTTTTATTGTGTTTACTCTGTGACACAGTTCACACTTGGACTTTTGATTCTGTGTGTCAGAATTTCAGGGATGACCTGCAGAGTTAAATGACATTAAGCAAAATAAGAGGAATGATTATAACTGAAAGTTTTTATTTAACACAAAGTAAAACAAATGTGTCATTTTAACTGCAGTAAACACATTTGAGTAAAAGTTGTCTGCCTGAAAAAAGGATCATTAGACCTAAGAAAGGAACATCTGATCATTTCAACTCTAGTTAAAATACTGTCTAGTCACCCTTGTAATGGATCAATAGTGAACAATATTTTAACTTCCTGACACCAAAACTTGGACCTGACTGAGTGTTGAGACATTGGAGACATCTCTTGTCTCCTAACATCCCAAGATCTGACACGTTTTAATATCGCAGCAAGAATTTATTGTTCAAGTTCAGAAGAAGTTGGTTTTCAACATTTTTTTGAGTCCAGTCTGGATCTTTTGGGAGAAAATCTATCCTGCTCTACTGAACAGTCTTTCAATAAGGCCATGGGTGTTGTGTATCTTCTGGCTGAATCTCTGTGGTGGAATCCATTTTGTGTGTGTTAGCGTTTTTTTTTTTTTTATTTATATAATTATTTATTTACATGTATTTAGATGGTGCTGTGGGTGCTCCCAGCTCAATGACGTATACACTAGAATATACGTCACTGGCCCGCCTCTTCTTGAAGGCTGGTGTAATGTTACCTGTCCACTTTGCAGTGATTCAATGGACCAACTCTCTCGACAGTTACTTTCAAACTAATGACAAATCAAAAAAACTGCAACGTGAATGTAACTTGTAACTCAACACATTATATAGTGTAGTAGAAAGTACAGATGTAAAATGTAGTGGAGTAAA
>JBBPBX010012300.1:0-33072 GCA_038048925.1 Garcialebias charrua | reverse complement strand
GGTACAAAAGAAAGTTAAATGTTGGATCCAGAAAAGTGGCTCCATACTGAGAGAATGTTTTGAAAGAACAAACTGGCAGGTTTTCAGAGAAGCTGTTGAAAATGAAGGAATGCTTGATCTTGACCAGTACACATCCTCAGGACTGGGGTACATTAGCACATGCTCTGCAAATGTCTCCATCACAAAATATGTTAAAAGCTACCCCAACACCTTGGCTGAATGCAGAAGTTCGCACCCTGCTGGCAGCCAGGAACACTGCCTTCAAGACTGGTAACTCAGAGGAGCTGAAAAGGACAAGGAAAGAGCTGGTTGCTGGCATTAAGAGGGCCAAGGCCACATATGCAAAGAGGATCGAGGGTCAGTTCACCTCACAAGACCCACGGAGCATGTGGAGGGGCATTAAGTGCATGTGCATAACAGATTATAAAGGCAGGAGTGAACAATGCCCCAAAGACCCAGTTCTGCCTGATGCCCTCAACAAAATATATGCACGCTTTGAGGACCCAAACAGACCACCCAGCATCAGACTCACCTCACCACCGGATGAAGAGCATCTCAACGTGACCGCAGCAGAAGTAAGGAGTAGTTTCAGGAGGATCAACCCTCACAAAGCAACCAGACCAGACAACATCCCCGGGAAAGTGTTGAAAGAATGTGCTGATCAGCTTTGCGATGTGCTGGCAGACATCTTTAACACCTCATTTGCCCTGGAGACAGTTCCCACCAGCCTGAAGACTGCCACCATCATCCCAGTCCCAAAAAGCTCAACAGTGACTGGTCTGAATGACTATCGACCAGTGGCCCTCACCCCGATAGTCGCAAAATGCTTCTAAAAACTGGTCACGTCCCACATAAAAACATCCATCAACATCATCGAGGACCCTCATCAGTATGCATACAGCGAAAACCGATCAACAGAGGACGCCATCTCCTCTGTGGTCCACATTGCTCGCACCCACCTGGAATAGAAGGACTCCTACATCCGTATGCTCTTTGTGGACTTCACATCTGCCTTCAACACCATGATCCCCCAAACCCTGATGGACAAACTATTCACACTAGGACTAAGCCCCTCCATTTGTAACTGGGTCCTAGACGTCTTAACAAACAGACCACAGTCAGTGAGGATCCACAACTTCTCCTCCTCCACCATAACCCTCAGCACTGGCTCTCCTCAAGGATGTGTGTTGAGCCCTCTCCTGTTCACTCTGCTCACATATGATTGTGCAGCCCATCCAGGCTGTCATATTGTAAAGTTTGCAGATGATACAGCTGTGGTGGGATGCATCACAAACAATGATGAGTCCAGCTACAGGCAGGAGGTGGAACACCTGGAGAGCTGGTGCAAAGAGAATAACCTTCACATCAATGTGAAGAAGACAAAGGAGATGATTGTGGACTTCAGAAGGAACAAACACACCCACACCCCACTGAACATAAGAGGATCTGCGGTGGAAGTGGTCTCCAGCTACAAGTACTTGGGTGTACACATGAATGATAACCTCAGCTGGAGCAACAACACCACCAGCCTGATCAAGAAAGGTCATCAGAGACTCTACTTCCTCAGACGGCTGAGACGAGCTGGTCTGAGAAGCTCAGTCCTCACCTCCTTCTACAGGTGTGCAGTGGAGAGCATCCTGTGCTCCAGCATCAACGTGTGGCATGGAGGCTGCACAGCTGCAGAAAGAAAAGCTCTGCAGAGAGTGGTGAAGGCTGCACAGAAGTCTGTTGGAGTCAGTCTCCCCACTATCACAGACATCTACACCTCCAGATGCAGGAAGAGAGCCACCTGCATCATGAAGGACCCCACTCACCCAGCACACACACTTTTTGCCCCACTCCCCTCAGGAAGGAGGCTGAGGAGCATTAAGTGTAGAACCACTAGACTGAGGAACAGCTTCTACCCTGAGGCTGTTAGACTCATGAATAAATAATCAGAATAATCACTGCAAAATATCACATCATGGTGCTGCTGATCTGTTTCATGTTGCTGCTGATCCATTTCATGTTGCTGTGTTCATTCGTGCTCATCTGCTCATACAGACTCATGTTCGTGCTGCTGCTTGGAGTAGTGTTTTTCTATTATGTTAGTGCTTAGTGTATTTTTAGTTGATGTTTTTCTTATGGTGTAGTCACACCGAACAGCGTTTTGGCAGCAGGAGCCTCCAGTTTACATGTAAAGTCAATGGTGGACGCGCTTCCAGCCACGTCTTGGCGTCTGGCGTCAGTCGCGTGCGTGTTGAGCGTGCTGGGAAGCGTTTTTCGTGCACGTGAACCGGCTTCAGCCTCCAAACCGCGCATTCAACATGCTGAAGATTTCGCGGTTCAAACTTTCAAACGCCGCTCAACTCTACCTGATTGGTTGGTGTGTCAACCAATCAGGGAGAGTCGGGTGGAGAAGAGAGGGGGAGAAGAGAGGAGGAGAAGAGACGGGGAGAGTCCCTATGTGACGCGGAAACGAGGGTGCGCGCGCACTATGTGACGTATTGTTTGTTGGACACAGAAAAGACCCGCGAGGTCGTGTACTATGGAAGAGAAACTCATTGTAGCTGTGTGTTCGCGACAAGTCCTTCACGACCAGTCAAGTCTGCTACAGAGACGGAAATAAAAAGCTCCTCGCCTGGCGGAGTGCCCAGGACTCTGTGCGCAGGACTCTGTATACCGGTAAGCTCCTCCCACACACCCAGCAGCTGTTTCGCGTTCTGGCGTTCAGGTCTGCACACGCTGCATTCCCAAGTGCGTCCACTTGCGTGCATGACGAGCTTTTTGGAGGTTGAAAAGCTGCTCGGTGTGACTACACCATTAGTTCATATCTTAGATGTTGTTACTGTTCTTCTCTTACATTTTTATTGTTGGATGTAACTGGGACCCTGTGTACATAATCTCGTTTCATCACATGTACCACATGTGGTGCAAATGACAATAAAGATTCTCTGACTCTGACTCTGACATTTGGATGCCAACTGGTATTGTGTGGCATCCCTCTTTAAATCTTGGTTGAAATATTTACATTAACTTGTTTCTCTGTGTGCTCCTAGTCCTGATTCCTGGAAAAGCCAACCTTAAATTTCCTGTTTCCCTCTGTACCTCCAAGTAAGCCTTATACCCTGGAACTCTTGGTGCCAACTCAATCAGCCTGTGTCCGTCCTGCCACTTACCTGCCACTAGTACACCTACCTGCCGCTTCACCACCTTCTCTGCCACCGTACTTACCTGAGATACTCCCCTCGGTGAGGGATGCTGTCAAGCTGAAGAAGGAGTCCTATTGGGCCTTTTTGGCCTGTGGGACCCCGGAAGCAGCAGATAGGTACCGGCAGTCCAAGCGGCATGCGGCTCGGGTGGTTGCTGAGGCAAAAACTCGGGCGTGGGAGGAGTTCGGAGAGGCCATGGAGAATGACTTCCGTACGGCTTCGAGGCGATTCTGGTCCACCATCCGGCGTCTCAGGGGGGGAAAGCGGTACGCGACCAACACCATTTATGGTGGGGATGGCGTGCTGTTGACCTCAACTCGGGATGTTGTGAGTCGGTGGGCGGAATACTTCGAAGACCTCCTCAATCCTACTGGCACGTCTTCCACTGAGGAAGCGGAGCCTGGGGATTTTGGGTCGGGCTCTCCAATCTCTGGTGCTGAGGTCGCCAAGGTGGTTAAAAAGCTCCGTGGTGGCAGGGCTCCGGGGGTGGATGAGATTCGTCCTGAGTTCCTTAGGGCTCTGGATGTTGTGGGGTTGTGTTGGCTTACGCGACTCTGCAATATCGCGTGGACATCGGGGGCAGTTCCCTTGGATTGGCAGACTGGGGTGGTGGTTCCCCTATTCAAAAAGGGGGACCGTAGGGTGTGTTCCAACTATAGGAGTGGAGGAGTTTAAGTATCTCGGGGTCTTGTTCACGAATGAGGGAAAACTGGAGCGTGAGATCGATAGGCGGATAGGTGCAGCATCCGCAGTGAAGCGGGCGCTGTACCGGTCTGTCGTGGTGAAGAGAGAGCTGAGTCAAAAGGCAAAGCTCTCAATTTACCGATCGATCTACGTTCCCACCCTCATCTATGGTCATGAGCTTTGGGTTGTGACCGAAAGAACGAGATCTCGGATACAAGCGGCTGAAATGAGTTTTCTCCGCAGGGTGTCTGGACTCTCCCTTAGAGATAGGGTGAGAAGCTCAGTCATCCGGGAGGGACTCGGAGTAGAGCCGCTGCTTCTCCACATCGAGAGGAGCCAGTTGAGGTGGCTCGGGCATCTGGTTAGGATGCCTCCTGGACGCCTCCCTGGTGAGGTGTTCCGGGCATGTCCCACCGGGAGGAGACCCAGAGGAAGACCCAGGACACGCTGGAGGGACTATGTTTCTCGGCTGGCCTGGGAACGCCTTGGGATTCCCCCAGAGGAGCTGCTCCAAGTGGCTGGGGAGAGGGAAGTCTGGGCCTCCCTACTTAGGCTGCTACCCCCACGACCCGACCCCGGATAAGCGGAAGAAAATGGATGGATGGATGGACTCCCCTCTGTGCCACTGAACCTATAATCCACTTGTAAGGAAAAAACGATTACCAACATTTATCTCAATATTACATTCTGGACTCCATACTCATCATTCTCCATCATCTACAGATCTTGTGTTTCCTGCCAAGCCATCACTGTAAATATCACTTAGCTTTTTACTGAGTTGTTGAGTCTCATGCTTTCAGTTACTCTGCTCTGGGAGTTAAAATACAAAGTATACTGCAAATATGATAGTACTGTATGGCTTTTAATGAATTGGCTGTCTTAGTCGTACTAACTTTAAAACAATACTGACGAATCGATCATAGAGCTTTTCAGTGTGAAGAAGTGGTACATCTGTCTTCAAATGACTGATCTCAGTTGAGTGAAAGACAGAGAAATTCATTAAAAAGCAATGACAAGTGAAGGTATCACCATCTAAAAGCCTGGACTGAAAATATGTAACCTTTGCAGCAACTTTAACCAAAATGTTGCAACATATCCTCATGCATGCTCGATAATTCAGGTAGAAAAATAAAAAAAAGTTAAGTCTGGTCCTCTGGACATTCAAAAAAACAAAACAAAACAAAACAAAAATAAAAATTGTTGCAACGTTTTTCTTCCCAACTCAAAAGTAAAAACATTTTCTAATCTTTGATTAGTTAGTTTTAAATGGATTTATATAGTATAATTTCACATCAATTTATGTACATTTCTGTTTTCAACACTGATAAGTATAATAGTTTGGATTTATGTAAAGTCCCTTTCCATCACAGCCTCATGTATGAACTTTAAAGCTGATGAATACATGCTGTGTTGCCTTAGAACCATTGACTAACTTTAAATATCATGATATAAACACAACCCCAAACTCTCATATTCACGTTATACATTTCTATAATATTATTATAGTTTGTAAGAGTGTAGTATTTTTCTAGTAGAATTGGAGTATTGGTCTGCATGTTCAGTAAATGTGTACCTCGTTGGACTGCCGTATATTGCGCAGAGGCATCCATAAGGTTCCCACCATGGTGTCCCAGATCAGTCCTTTGTTCCACACCTCCACTGTGAGCCCCAAATCCAAGCGGTTTATTTCACTGTTCAGCCAAAAAAAAAAGAAAGGAAAAAAAAAGTCAATACTGAGATACATATTTTTAAATGGTATGAATTGACGCAAAACAGACAGTTCAAACAAAGCTATTTTACTTTTTGCATTTACATCTAGTCATAGATGTGTGTGATCCAAGCTGTTTAGTAAATGAATCTTTCAGCATTAAGAGTGGATTACTGTATGCATTTGAAGATCAAAAACTTACTGGATATACAAAGTTGTTGACGATTACGTTTTAGATCTAAAGCACTCTTGACACAATCATGATGTACTGTTGTCAAAGCTCTCTTGTTTTAATTTGTCAAAGGCCCACTGCTGGATGAAATCATATTTTACTAATAGAGTCTTTCTAATCTGAACCTATTGGTAAATCAATCTCACCATAGCTTTACTTCTCAGCTGGAGTCCCCCAAGGCTCTGTATTAGGGCCCATTGGTTTAGTCTTTATGTTATGTTATTTTGGCAGCACGGTGGCACAACTGGTAGAGCTGCTGCCTCTCAGCGAGAAGGTTGCCGGTTCAAATCCCGGTCCGGGGCCTTTCTGGGTGGAGTTTGCATGTTCTCCCCGTGCATGCGTGGGTTTCCTCCGGGTACTCCGGTTTCCTCCCACAGACCAAAAAACATGCTTGTTAGGCTGATTGGTGACTCTAAATTGACCCTAGGTGTGAGTGTGAGAGTGGATGGTTGTTTGGTGTGAGTGAGACAGGTCCCTCTTGTAAATGAGTCCCCGTGACTCAACGAGGCTAGCCTGTATAAATAAAGGTTGAATGAATGTTAATGACTTACCAAATGTATGTTCAAGCGTTAAAGTTCAGCTATATGCAGATAGCTGTATTGTACACACATGATAAGACAGCAAAGGAAGCAGCTAATGTTTTATCTGCAACTATGGTACCTGTATCCCACTGGCTTCCAAATTCATATTTTCATAATACTGTAATACTAATACTAATACTTAATATATTTTTGACGCCAGGAAGCAGAAGACCCAAGACCAAGTGTCCATGTGAACAGAGAGAGATTTGATTTGTTGGATCAGTTCAAGTATCTTGATTCAAATCTTACTTTTAGGAAACATACTGTATTAAGAAGACTACAAATGTAATTAAATATAACTTGGCAGATTTTCATCTTATTAGACTTTTTCTTACTTCACAGTTAGCTAAAACTTATGCATGCAAGTGTGTTTTTCTCCTATATCTTATTGTCTTACTTCCTGGTCACATACAACAGCAAATGTGCTAAAACTCAAGTATCTCTTCAAAAGGACAATCAAATTTTTAGACAGACATTTTCATGTTCACTATTGTACTATCAATAAGTATATGATCTTGGCCTATGAAAATTATCAATATTCAGTGTTCTAAGTCTTGTTTTTAGGGTTTTAAATGGGTTTACTTTCCACCTTTAAACTATTTTATCCTGAAGTGTAAAACCAGAATAAACACCAGATCTCAGTCTAGAGAAGATGATAAGATGAAGCAAGACGGAGAACAGAATTCGGGCGAAAAGTGACGTCAATTAGAGGAACACATGTAGGAACAAACTATCAGAATATTAGACTGTGACAATTTGTTCTTAAAAATAAACTTGAAATCTGTCTCAAAGAAAATCAGCCATGTACTCGTTCATGAAATAGGTCTTTACAGCGTGATATCTGTTTTTTTTTTTATGGATTGTTTTAATCAATTCTTGTATTTGTTTTATGAATTTGTGCAATTATTTTTATTTATCTGCATAGAATAACATGAAATTTAGCACTCATATTTGTGGAATATTGATTAATGTGCACTGTCCTTTTCAAGGCTGCTGGCAAGCCTTACAATTCTGATAAGCAACACTTATTGAACACTTACAGAACATGTACCACATGTCAGGGAAAATATGTGTTGTAACCATTTGACTGCAAATAAACACTTCACTGTGCATCTTCAGTTGATAAAGTGCCTCTTGCCTAAATGAATCAGAACAACCTATAACTCTTGCTTTAATGTGAAAGTGCATATTTGTATTATTTTATGCGCAAGCAACGTAATCAGGCTGTTCTGTTTGATTTACTTCATTGATATGTGTGCAGCATACAGCACACAGTGTTAAAATATGTCTTCCAAACAAGAAAAACAAACAAACATCTCAGCTGTTTTTATCAGATATCTAGTTATGAAGAAGTTCTGAAGTATTGAGAAATTTGAGAGGGGATGTTATGTTGTTTTTCCACAGGAGGGAGGCTAAATGGAAGTAAGAATCCCAAAATAACTCCTTTTGATAAATGCCACAGCTGACCCTGTTGGCCTGAATGCACGACAGCCATCTACAGTACAAACAAACACATGTGGGGACACCTCTCTTTGTGTGACATAACTGTCTCTATCATAAGGCTAATAGGTTGATATTTATTTCATTACCCCAGGTACAAATATATTGAAACTAATATTAAGTTATGGAAAGCCTGCATTATAAAACTTTGCATTATTATTATAATTTTTTTTGCAAGTTTGGTTATGAAATGGAAGTGAATTAACATGTTTGCACCAGACGCAAAAGCAACATGACAAAAGAACCCCAAGCAGGACATCTTTTCAGGAATATTTGACAAATTAAGTAGGAATGCACGATATTATTGGCATGGTATCGGTATCGTCGATATTAGCGTTGAAGTTCAATATCGGACATTCCATTAAAATAACTCGCCGATATAAAATGTGTTGTTTTTGTATGACAAGCTAGTGACAAGGAAGCTTGCAGCAGCAGCATAACGTGATGACGTCACGCACACCTACCTGACCTAATCATGGCGGAGAGGAAAATTCAAAATGTTGGCGGTGTGGAAGTTTTTTGTTTTTGTTGAGGATGTCGGATTCCAAAGATTTTTTGACTAAGTTGAGCCTCGCTACATCGCCCCAAGTCGGAAATATTTTTCTGGCATAACCTTACCCGAGTTACAAGCCGTCATTTCCGATTGAGAAGCTAATAGCCGATAGCACTTGGGTGTTAGTCTTATGGCACAATGGATAGACAAAATCATGCAAATCATATGGCTGTTACTGAATATATGTCACCAGCTCTTACAGCTGTTACACAATTTTTGTACAAATAAGCCTAAATAAGAGGGTTATGTTCAGACAAAGGAAAGTCTATAAAAATATCGGAATTGGTTATCGGCCAAATAAGTTCTAGCATATTGGCATATCGGATATTGGCCAAAAATCCAATATCGTGCATCCTTAAAATTAAGATCTAAATGCAGAAACATGCTAAAATAAAGGCACTAAAAGAGATAATCAGTAAAAGAGACACTTACAACATGAAGTCTTGCTCCCAGCAGGGTTGACTGCCACGCACAGTGATGGTTGTGCTCTTAACATTTTGCACCTTCAGGGTCACGTATGTGTTAAATTTCTCTGTAAGTGGTAAAATAAAAACATCAGCAGCTCACACCACTGTCCATTCACTTTACATAACCTGATTTATTAAGTGTTCACAGCTCACCTTGGGGTCCATCAAGCTTGGCTTTTTTTACTACAAATAAACAGGAAAGAAGGGATTAGTTCATTTAGCCATGGTGTTTTCAAAGATTTCATGTTGTATGCATAATTTATGATAACATGATTCTCCTATACAGTTCAGTCAATCCACCGCCAATATTTTCCATTAATAGCATGATTTGGTGGATGACTGACAGCAGTTTGGCATTTTGGAGAGCTAGTAGGAGGCCTGCACTTCTCAGCCTGGGACCCCTATACTGTATGCTCTTTGGGTAGAATGCCAGGATCTTAATATGAAGGATGGCACCGGCTCAGCAGACGTCACAGTCTCTGAGTCAGTTCTTGGAGGCCAGAGGGACCGTTTGTGCAGGTCAAAGTAAAAAGGTATTTCAGGAAACATGTCTTGCTATCTCCAAATTATGTGTATAGATTATGTGCATGTGTGTTTATTCCCTTAGAGTTGTCAAAAAGAACGGAAAAAAAGAAGAAAAGTTGAACAATGCTACCATTTGTTTAAGATGATGTACAGACGTTGCTGAGATGCCACTGCCAGACCCTCTCATTGCGGGATCCTCTTGTAGCCCATCTATGATTTTTAAAGTCATACTGACGTCAGAAGCTTTTTTATTATTTATTCAATCTTGCATCCCGTGGATGTCTACCCTCTCTGTTTAGCAGTGAGGTATTAATATTCAGAGCGCTGATATTTAATCCCCGCTGATCGCATCTTTTCATTCATGATACATTCAAAGAAAAAGACAAGAGATTGGACATAGTTAAAACAAGATCTAAGAGGATGTCAACAAGTTCCTTTTAGTCAGTCTAGCCAAAATGAATGAATACGATTAAAAACGGAAAAAGTGATAATGAAAAGGCAACACATTCTAAGTCATCTGTTGAAAACAGGAACAATAAGTACAAATCTTTGGTTTCTTAAAATAGCATTGCCAAACCAATCGGATTACGCCTATCTCTTAAACAGTGCTTTAATTCAAGTGCCTAAGCTGCTGGCATGTGGAAGGTGAAGGATTTTTCCCCAACTTCAAAGGAAGATGCTGATATTTTAGCTGCTGACAAAGCAATCATGACAGAGGGGTAGGGAAAGTTCAATTATTTGGAAGCAATAAGCATACAATTGACAAACATGCACTGATGGCACTAATGGATAGATGCACGTTAAGTGCTTACTTACAATGCACACATAATGACCTTTCCTCACCCAGTCTTCTCTCAATCACTCCCTCCTACAAGCTACCCCCTGCCATGTGGGGAATATGCACGTGTGCTCCCTTTCTATCTCTTTCACTTGTGCTCCATTAATCTCTCTGTGGAGCCGCCGGATGCAGGCAGAGTGAGCTGCATCCCCAACACTAAAAATAACCACTCCAGCGTGACAGGGGAGAGGGGTGCCGGCAAAGAGGGGAGAGGAGGGGGAGGGCTGTATGAGAAGGTAGAAGGAGGATTTGCTATCATGAATAGATGACTCCTGAAGACTCTAACCAATACTGCAGCATTTACCACACACAGAAAAGGCTGAAGGGGAGTAGTTGAAGAGAAAAGGGTGATATTGTCACGCAACAGAAAACGATGAGCCACGGCAATTGCAAGACCTCGTCTTTTCTTTCTTTGCAGAGGAAAAATGAACAAGTGCAGCCACTTTTGATCAAAGGAGCTAATTTGATTAATTTTATTTGTTGAGGTGTTAGGCAAATGTTTTTCACAGTGCTTACGTTTTATACTGACATCAACAAGAACATGACAAAGCTGCAGTTTTAAAGCGGAAAATAGACAATGGCCCTCATTCACGAAAATGTTCGTATTTTTATCCTAAATTTCTCCTACTTTTGTTCGTACGAAGCGTTCGTACGAACATGCCACGTCAGATTCAACAAACTCTTCTATCCTCAAGAAAAGTGTGTAAATGGCTGCGTAAATTTAATGAATCCCACCTGTTCTATCAACCTGCGCGTGCTCGCGGAGAGGTCATTTACATAATTCCCACCCCTCAAAACACCATATAAGGCCACGTTTCCTGCCTTTTGACAGCAGGAAGTGTCCATTCATTCAAACTCAAGAAGTAAAAGGAGGAACTTCACGCGTTCGGAGATCTGCTCTCAGTCGCGCTGTGGCGCACCGCTACCCCCCACCCCCCAGGTGTCGGATGGTCAAATATTTTTAATTTTAGTGTAAACAACTGTGTAGTTTCACTTATTCAGAAGAGCGTGGCGCACCGCTACCCCCCACCCCCCGCAAGTGTCGGATGTGTTTTTGAACAGAAGCATTTTAAAATATCTTGAAACTACAATTAACTTCATATTAATATAATGCATGTTGTCTCCCGTGGGTCGTACAGTATCAGAAATCAAGAATGAATGGTTTGATCTGAAAATGGCTTCAAAGAAACGTCTCGCCGCAGCACGGACAGGAGGAGATCAAGGAAAAGTCTGCGTTACTGAGATGGATGGAAAATAAATGCCACGCTGCAAGACGCGTGCCAACATGTTTTGCAGCACAAATGAGTCATGCGCGCTCCTCCTGGTCATCGCGCAACCACATTCTGCAGGTTATATTTCGAATCAGATATAATAATCTATTGCTCCGATGGTGTTTGGCACAGCAGTCCAGCAATAGCATGAAAATCAGTCTTAATTCGTACTTGTTCTGCGGCGGTGTATGGGAATTTTATGTACCTGGGTGTTAATATGAGGAGGGCTTTGATGACCAAGGGGAGCGCACGACTCACTGAAGCCTGCGCGACACACCAGACAAATTAAACTTAAAATTATAATTCTAATTCAAACAGAATAACCTATTGTCAAGAATAATTATGGTGCGTGATTTTTTTAAACCCAAAATATTTTCTAAATAACGAAATATGAAGTTATTAGTGGAGAAATTCCGTCTGGATGACAGCAGACTGACGCTCCTAAAATATACGACAGGTCCGGACCACTCGTAAATTTTGTTCGTATCTGAAAAAAATCTTAGGATACGAAAACATTGTTGAATGCCACAAATGATCCTAAATCACTCGTACGCACAGTTTAAGAACAAATCTGTGCGTACGAACGGTTCGTGAATGAGGGAATGTTTTAAAAAGAAAAACAACTCAAATTATGAAATTAATAGGGATGCACCGATCAACATTTTCTTAATTCCGATCCGATCCCGATACTTAAATCTGGATATCGGCCGATACCAATCCAGTTCCAATATCCTCATCATCATTGATTTTATATGAGGCTGTAATAATCTCCTCTCAAGTACAATGTGTACACACATATGTATGTATGTCCAAAAAGGAAACTTGAGGTAAGTTTTATTAATGTTGGATACGTTCCAAAGTTACAATTAAATCCTGCTAACACAAAACACGTTTTATTTTATTCCTAGCTTTAAAATGGATATTTAAGTGATTAATTTAAGTGATTGTTTGTTTAAAGTAAATATATATATTCTTTTAAATAAGGGGGTGATAAGAATTGTTTTCTTCTTTCTGCACTCTTTTAATTCAATGTTTTCTTTTTGATGAATTTGTTTTATTTTGTCTCTTTTAAATGAACGAATAAATGAATAAATAAAAATATTAAATAGCTTTAAATCTGCTAAGTTCTTGGCATAAACCAACACAGACATGTTCCTGTTTTTAGTATTTTACATTGTTTTATTATGTAGCTGTTTATGTTTCATTTTTTTTAAATACAGTTTTCTTATGGTTTTTAATTAATATGCTTTTTTACGATTGTTTACTGTTGGCTGCAAGTATCAAGCTGTGACATCCTTCATTTTCTACAGCTGATAGCTGTTGGTCATTAATTATGACGAAGTTTAGCAACTTCTCTGTGAACATTTGAGCTCTGTGGCTTCAGCGGTGTGTTTTCTTGTTCAATCCGGGGCGGGCGTTCTGATTTCGGTCAGCCGCTCTCAGCCTGTCCCTCCTACGAGACGGTCAGACAGCGGGTTGGACTGGACGCAGCTGGCCGCTGTCGGTCTCCCTGTTTTGGTTCAGCGAGAGTGGTGTCCCGCTGAAGCCCCGGAGCTCGAATGTCCAACGTAAAACTAACTTGACAGTGGTTTAATGTGGCGCTATGGCTCTGCAGACATTGCACGTTGCTGTCTTGCAGTTTTTAGTGTAAAATACTTCCACACAGCGGACATGTTACGATGAAAAGTTGGCTAGTTGTTAGCTAAAGTGCAACTGTGCGTTGTAGCTGACTGCAAACTATGAAATGGATTTTCTGAATGTAAGATGGGTCTTATTACTCTGGGTTCATGAGACATGCCTCCGTTCAGGAAATCCATTCCATAGTTTGAAGCCAACGTGCATCATGGATCGGAAATATCGGCAGGTTGGATCGGAAAATCCAATACGTAAATTATGCTGGTATCGGAGGCCGATACCGATACCAGATCGGATTGGCCCCGTCCCTAGACATTAATTATATTTTAAAACCAATGTTCAGTATGAGCTAATAGGAGAAAACTTAAAATCAAAACTATATTTGGTATGATCATCGTTTCCTTTCAAAATAGTACAAATTCTTACTGGTACACACTAGGTCCAACATTTTGTATGATTATTGTCCAGTTTATGTTTAACTGATTACAGTATAGCTAACAGGTGCTAATGATCATAATTTGATAAGCAGTGTAAAACACAGTCATTGTGTGAAACTGAGAAAGTTGTACGGGAGGTTAAACTGGGCAAGGAACAGCCAAACTGCTGCCAAGGACAAGTTGAAGAAGACGGTTTCATGTTGCAGATCAGACACCACGGCAAAACTGAAGACACTGCCAACATACAAGAAGTTAAACTACAGCAGCAAGGTCTCTTCCTGGCAAAGAGTTTAAAGCACGTCCCCCACAAAGAAAAAGTCAATACTCAAAGGAAAAATAAACCATGTTTACTTCACTGAAAAACATCCAGGGGTGTCTCCTGCTCAGAACTGCCATGAACTTGTGAGATCCAGGTCTGCACATCTTCTATGTGGACAGGTTTGTCTGTAGTGGAATTTTATGGAGTAGCTGTGACCTAAAAGCCTCCGACATTATTACAAGACCAAGCATCTCAAATTTGCATTAAAACCTAAAAGCCGGGGAGATTCCAAACAAGCTTGCGGCTACATTTCTACAAAACAAGCCGGGAATTTGGTCAGAACTAATGATGTCCTCGAGAAAATATTCATCTATCATACAACACTGTGAAAAAACCGTCCAGTTGTCTTAAAATTCATTCTGCAGCAAACACACGACTGATGCCTAAAAAAACAACATGTCTTCAGCATAAAGAAAAACAAGGAGTCCTGCAAGTGACGTGAAGCTCACACAGAGTCTTGATCTCAACGTTACTGAGCGTGTCTAGGACTACATGGAGACAGAAAGATCTGAGGCAGTCTGCATCCACAGAGAATCTGTGCTTAGTTTCCCCAAGATGTTTGGAACAACCTGTGTGCTGTCTTCTTTCAAACATGTGTGTTAGTGTATCTTAAAGAACTGATATTGTTTTGAAGACAAAAAGTGACACAGAAGAAGTCAAAGATGGTCTTCTGCTGATCATTTGTTTTCATTTATAATCTGCTCTCTGCTTGAAGAAGGAAAAGGAAGAATACACATTTAAATTCTTGATAACTACCATATTTTCTGCCGTACAAGTTGCTCCAGCATATAAATCGCATCAGTCAAAAAAAGTCAATAAATAAATAATAATAAAGTGCAATGTGTTGTCATCATTGTATGTTCCCATACAAAGATGAAATTAGTTCTCTGCATTTAGCCCATTGCAGCTGGGATGCAGGTGGAGCGGTGGGCAACTATGTAGGCACCTGGGGAGCAATTCGGGATTAGGTGTCCTGCTCAGAGACACCCTGAGATGTGCAATGACCGAGAATTGAACCCAGGACCTTCGGGTCCCGAGTTGGCTGCCCTGCCCCTACACCATCTTGGCCCCATATACTGTATGTAGAAAAAAAACATTTAAGTCACTTTGCCATATAGGTCACATTTATTATGCGTCACCTCTCACCGCCGGGAAATGTGGGGTGGTGTTGTGCCAAAAATCAATTGGCTTCCAAATGGCGGCCGCGAGAGCGCACACGGGAGGACTTTAACAAGAATTTAACAAGATTAACACTTAAAATAATTACAACATTATAGCAAAAGTGTGTCTAAGTTTAACTTTTTCTTAAAAAATACACTTTAATGGTCAAAACAGCTTTATTTCGCCTGGGCGCTGGTGTTCCTCCCCACTCCGGCCACAAGCTCTGGAGCCTTCCTCCACCCACACCCCACTGATTCCCAGAGCTGCGGAACATGCACTTTGCTGCCCCCTTCCTCCTGGCTCGTGCAGCGGAGGATGGCTGTAGAGCTTGCAGCCGGAGCCGCGACAGATGGGTGGATGGATTGATTGGTGGATGGATGGGTGGTGCACCGCCGCGGAGGAAATGCACCTGGTGGGAGCCAGCCAGACACGGGGAGAATGTTCCCCATTGGGGGGGGACCCTCCGCCGCCGTGCAGCTGTCCCTTCCGCCGGGTTGAATTCCCCAGGCAGACTGTGCAGACCCAACTCGTTTACAAACTTTCTTTCTGCTGCTCGATTACCGTTTTGGGCTGCACATTCATTACCTGTGGTTTGTAATCTGCCAAATAGGATTTTCTGTTTGGGGGCATTTTACTTGTGTTAAGTTTTTCTCAGTTGTCTCTAAGTGACTGTTTGTGTATGTGTGTGGGGTGGTATAGTGGGGTAGAGGAACAACATATGAAAGCCTAGAGGCTGCAACTGGTAATGTTTACTGGTTCATGTCAGAATGAATTAACATTTTAAGCATCAGTCAAAAATTGTGTTATGAATATGGTAAAAAGTATATTAGTCGCTTCAGTGTATAAGTTGCAGGACTTGAACATTTATGCAAAAAGGCGTGACTTATACACCAGAAAATACGGTACCATAAATGCAGAAATACAGTAATTATGCTGAGAGGCGGTGAAAGTGGTGTCTTTCAAACATCCATGTTGTGTTTTAAGGTGTGTGTTTGGATTTTGCAAAACGGTGCCACTATCTGGATGTCAGGGAGCTTTAAAGATGCTTACTCAGCCTCAGTGACACAGTCCATCAGTTCACAGAACATACATAACAGCACAAGACATGGAAGTAGATGATCAACAACTCTGAGCAGGTAAATACCACATGGCTGTTGTAGCACAGGGTGAACAGTCATCCCTTGTCTTCTTCATTTCTCCATTTCTCTCCAGCCATCTTAACAAAAAGTATACTTGTACTACTGATACAAACTTAGAGGCAAGCCTGTGAAAAATCAGAAGAGGCTAATGGAAAAAAAAAATGCAAACAGAAACTCCCATTAAAACCACAAACTGCTACACCAGCAAAGCTAAAGGACAATGTCTGCTCCAGCAATGTGGCCAACACTAACAACAAACTTGATCAAGACAAGTTGCATTGAACAATTTTAACAAATCATTTGTTATCATGTACTTGTTTACACTAAAAAAACAAATATTGTGTTTGCAAAGTGCCTTTGACTGGGAAATCTCTCAAACTGTATATGCTATACATGTATACTCATTTGGATATATCCTAAATAACAGTGAATTATGATACCAAGAGGGCTCAGTCTAATTTCAGGGGTTGTCCTGGATACTAGTTTTAACATTGTTATAACATTTCCCCCATTTTCTACATAAGAAATGATGAGAGGTCAGTTTTAAAATATGTCTGACAGCCATTTATGGTACAACTATTAAAGGCTTAAAAGGGAAACTCATGGATGAATGGCTTGTTATCAAACTCCAAATAAAGCCCCAAACTTTGAATGCTGACAGTCTTTTGGATTTTGTTCACTTCAGTAAATAACACGCAGGCTGAAACACACCATCTGTGACAGAAGCAAGACATTACAGTGACAAGACAGTGCAGGAGTTGGTTCCAGTTGTGACACTATCAATGCACAGAATTTCACTCATCCACATAGTCTATTATAACTATTATGGCACGAGAAAATTTGTTTTTATCCAACTGTGGAGGCATCTATCCACAATATTCCTGAAGGTGGCACTGTATTTGCGATTATGGGACTTACTTCCGTTTGACCCCGGAAGTGCCTGTATTCCATAGGTGGAGTATGGATCGCGGGTGTTTTTGAAAGTTATTTTCATTCATTTTATCGGAGCAAACACAGCTTTTGTTTAAACGGAACGTTTACTGAAATGTCCTACCGGGGTTCAGGTACCTGCTGTGCTGTTCGCGGCTGCACCAACAACCGGACCAAGCTAAATCTTTGGCTAAAACAACAGTGTTTTCAACACGGACCCAAAACAAAGAAAGAGTGTTCCTGCATCCTACTCTATGGCTGTGTCTGCGCGATCAGGTAACATCTGTAATTTCTTTTTATTCAGGGAGGGTTTATTAATGAGAGTTTTGGATGATTTACTGTCTTAAAATGATATATGTCAGGCGCGACCGGTACTTTTAGCCGAGATAGCTGCTAATAAACCTTAGCCGAGAGGCCGGAGCAAACGCGTTCGCTATTTATGTATTTTTAAATTATGTCAGCGCGATCAGGTCACATCTGTTATTTCTTTTTATTCGGGGAGGGATATTAATGAGAGTTTTGGAAGATTTACTGTCTTAAAACGATAGATCTCAGATGCGACCGGTATTTTTAGCCGGGATAGCAGCTAACAAACCTTAGCCGAGAGGCCGGAGCAAACGCGTTCGCTATTTATGTATTTTTAAATTATGTCAGCGCGATCAGGTCACATCTGTTATTTCTTTTTATTCGGGGAGGGATATTAATGAGAGTTTTGGAAGATTTACTGTCTTAAAACGATAGATCTCAGATGCGACCGGTATTTTTAGCCGGGATAGCAGCTAACAAACCTTAGCCGAGAGGCCGGAGCAAACGCGTTCGCTATTTATGTATTTTTAAATTATGTCAGCGCGATCAGGTCACATCTGTTATTTCTTTTTATTCGGGGAGGGATATTAATGAGAGTTTTGGAAGATTTACTGTCTTAAAACGATAGATCTCAGATGCGACCGGTATTTTTAGCCGGGATAGCAGCTAACAAACCTTAGCCGAGAGGCCGGAGCAAACGCGTTCGCTATTTATGTATTTTTAAATTATGTCAGCGCGATCAGGTCACATCTGTTATTTCTTTTTATTTGTCCCTCCTCTTTTAACAAAACGAGTGGTGTTCCCACATTTTTAATGAACTAAAACAACAAAGTTTGGACTGTCTTCAACTGTATTACTCGCATGTAAACAAACGGTGTTTCCGGTCAACCGGAAGTCGTGCGCACATTTCGCGCAAAGCATCATGGGGCGTAGGAATATTGTGGATAGAGGAGGGCGGAGGGAGTCTGGTTCAGTGGCCTCAGGATCCCATCTCTGCTCTTTGCAGATGATGTGGTCCTGTTGGTGCCATCATGCTGTGGTCTTCAGCTCTCACTGGAGCGGTTTGCAGCTGAGTATGAAGCTGCTGAGATGAGAACCAGCACCTCCACATCTGAGGCCATGGTCCTCAACCAGAAAGGGGTGGACTGCTCTCTTCAGGTCAAGGGTGAGGTTCTGCCTCAAGTGGAGGAGTTCAAGTATGTCGGGGTTTTGTTCATGAGTGAGGGAAGAATGGAGCGTGAGATTTTTTTTCCCCCTTTATAGATGGCCTCCCTTCTCACCTCACAGCCATCCTCTCACACCGATATGAATTTTTTTTATAAAGAGAGAAAGGAAAGATAGAAAGTAAGACAACAAAACACAACAATTATCCACAAAAAGAGCACAAGGCAAACACACCCAACCTCCGTCCGCAATCCTGCAAAGCACATGACAAAACACAGCAACAAAATACACATGCATAAAGACTAATAATATTCATGACCTTGCAGTAGATTTCCATAAATAAACATACCCATACCTACAAATATATATACATATACATTCATATCACATATCCATCTACATATCTGCATATGATATCTACATATACATCCCTGCATCCATTTGTGTGTGGCTGTGAACATGCATAAGTGAATAAGGTTCCTCCAATAGAACATTCAGTAGCGACCGTGAAGCATCAGAGATCCGTCCCCCCAAGGCCCGAGGCAGACGAAGGGGCGATCAAAGCCCAAGACCCCAAGAAGGACCCCGAGCCCAGAGTCCCCAGGGCCACCCGAACAGGACGAGCCACTCACCCTCTCCCCAGATCTGACCAAGGGGGAGAACCGGACGAGCTCCACCAGCGACTACACACAACGACCCCCGGGAGGCCAACAGCGACATGGAGCGCAATGGAGCGTGAGATTGAAAGACATATTGGTGCAGCGTCTGCAGTATTGCGGACTCTGTGCTGGTCTGTTGGGGTGAAGAGGGAACTGAGCTGTATGGCAAAGCTCTCTGTTTACTGGTCAGTCTGGTCCTACCCTCACCTATGGTCATGAACTCTGGGTAGTGGCTGAAAGAATGAGATCTCAGATACAGGTGGTTGAAAGAAGTTTCCTGTGCAGGGTAGCTGGACTCTCCCTTAGAAACAGGGTGAGAAGTTCAGTTATCCAGGAGAGACTCAGAGTAGAACCACTGTTCCTCCACATCAAGAGAAGGTTCAGGCATCTGGTAAGAATGCTTCTTGGGTGCCTCTCTATGGAGGTGTTTTGGGCATGTCCGACTGAGAGGAGACCCCAGGGAAGACCCAGGACACACTGCAGAGATACAGTATATATCTCTTGGTTGGTCTGGGAACACCTTGGAGTCCTCCCAGAAGAGCTGGAAGAGGTGTGGAAAGAGATGTCTGGACCTCCCTGCTCAAACTGCTGCCCCCGAGACCTGACTTTGGAACAAGCGGAAGATGATGGATGGATGGAAACATCTATCGGAGAGGATTAGGGCCACAGTGATTTCCCCCCTCAGAATAATGTTAAAGATAATAATAATAATAATAAATAAATAAACTGAACAAAATTGTCTGCATTCTAGCCAGAATTCTGACATCAATTTTAGAATTCTAAGATCAAAGTTGGACTTTTGAAGGGAAAAAAAGTAAAAATTCTGACAAAGTCAGAGAAAAATTTCTTCTCAAAATTCTTACATTAAATTCCGACTTTAAAGGGGACCACAGATAGGTTTTTAAATTTTTTATGGTATGTCTGTGGGCTATCCAGACAATGTTCATTCAATTTAATACACAAAATAATTCTTAGATAATCAATTATACCCTTTTTAATTCTGCCATTTTTAACTTTCGTTTTGAACGACTGGTTTATGATAATGAGCTCTCATGGCCACGCCCTTCAAAGATCTGTTTACATTTACTCCGCCCTCTGTAAGAGCCAGTATCTCTAATCTGTTGTTGTTTTAAAATTAGCTCTTTTTTATTACTCATTTGACTTACTGTTAGTGCTAGCTTAAGATAACTTACCGAAAGCCGTCTGCGCGCGCCGCCATGAGCTGCTCCTTTTAGCCCGAATCCGAGGCTAAAAATAGCTCGTTCCTCCTCCGCCCTTTTAGGTCCGCTCGTTGCATGCGGCGCTTTTGGGAGCGATCTCTGCTTCAGTCCAGACACATACACAAAGTTCACTGAGTGTTTCCAGTTAATTTATCCGTATGAGGCAACCTCTGACCGGACCCCACGCTCCTCAAAAGCTATCAGCTCCCAGCCAGCTCCCGGCCGCAGATGGTCTCTTCGCCGGCGGTCTGCTCGTTTTCCGTCTGCTCGTTGGGAGCGATCGCTAATACGCTAAAAATTGAACTAAAACGTAAAAATAACAATTATACTTTATTTATAAAGCCATTTAAAACAACCACAGCTGCAACAAAGTGCTGTACACATGAAATTAAGAACATTTAAACAAAAGATGAGATGAAATCAGGAATCAGGTGAGGGGCTGGACTCAGGTTTGGGGTGGGTTGTGCCTGCGGCTTGTGACGTCACAAGCCGCAGGATTTGAAAACGAAATGTATTTATCACTGAGAAATAAATCTACTTAGAGTAAATATACCACTGGGTGCATTTCTTTGGCCCTAGAACTGTTTTTTTATGAAGTACATACCCAAAGTTGAGTAAAAAAACCATTAAAAAGTGAATTTTGCATCTGTGGTCCCCTTTAATATGAGGATGAAATTTGTTCCGACTTTAATTCAAGTCGGAATTCTGAATACAATTTCAAAAATCTCAAAACAAAGAATTCTAAACATCACGATCCTGACTTTAATCCCAGAATTCTGAGAAAAAGAGAATCAAATGCCCCCAAATCCGACTCTGTGGAAATAATTTATTTTATTTTAAATCAAATAATGGATGAGGTCTGGAATATGTCAGTGGGAGCAGTTTTAATACAAAATAATGCGTTTTTAGATAAACATTTCAGAGATGCTGGAAAAAGCCAATATTTGTGCTTGACAGAAACTAATCTAATCCACAAATGAATCTATGAACTATCTCAATATGTTTTAACTAAATTACCACTTATTATTGTGATTTTTTGAATCAGCCACCCATGTTTTATATGTAAAATCACAACTGAACCCCATGTTGACTGAACTTTCTCTTATTGGGTCAAAGAGAACATACAACACTATTTTAAATACACCTGGAGGAGCAAACGACTCGGAGCTCGTGCCAAGACACGCGCTGGCTGCTGGCTTCTCTTACCTCCCACACACAGCAAGGACATTTCTCACGCCGCTCCAGCTTCTTCTCCAGTTTCCCACTGGGCAGATCCAGATGTGCTACAGTCCTGGATGAACGACTGGGCTGGAGACAGAGGAGCAGGCGTCGCTGCTGAGAAACACCAGGGCCCGAACCGGTTCGTGACACGCGACAGAAACCACCGTGTTCCCGCTGGGAGAGTGCGGACAACCCTCTCCGTCCTCTGGCTCTGCTTCCGCGACGAGTCTGACTGAATTCAGGACTCTTTCTGCTTCTGCATCAGCTCTTCCGTCCCCAACCAACAGCCATCTTGTTCAGCTTCAGCACCACCAGCTGCGTGGACAGCGGTGACGTCAGAGCGCGTGTTGTTGGGGTAAGGCAGCTCGTTGTTGCATATAATAAAACGCAAATACCTGTATACTTTTAAAGCGTCCCTGACATTTTTTTTTTACTATGCATAAAATTGCTGTCAATATATATATATTTTTTACACACGAATGCAACATCTGTGACGTAAAATCGGGCAGAGGGCTCTGGTCTCTTTAATAGCGGACAATTTAAAACCCGACGAACTTAGCAACTATGTGAAGATTTGAGTTATTTGTCTTCAGTTTGGGAAGCCGAAAATAGTTCGGGTGATGGAACAAGAAACAGCAGGATCTAATTTAGGTCTGATGCTGTATCTGACTTACCTTCAGGTGGAGCGAGGCGGGGGGGGGGCTCAAAGGGGAACAGCTTGTTTAGTCCGGTCTTGAAGAAGTATTTCATCTTTTGGGAAAGTGAATAGGCTCACTTGTTCATTGATGATATTAGAACACCCAAACGCAACACAACGTAACAGCATTTTTCAAGTAAAAAAACAAACAAACAAACAAAAACGCGATCTTCAGGCAGCTGCAGACCCACACACTGACAAGCCCAGGGCTCTGCCCGATTTTACGTCACAGATGTTGCATTCGCGTGTAATCGGATTTCCCGAGATTAAACATGGCGCGAAGTTTAAAATCACTTTTAAAGCAAAATTAAATTGATTTATCATTTTGTTTGCAAAAACGAACATAGTTGAATGATAAAAGATATATATTTTGAGCAATTTTATGCATAGTAAAAAAAATCATGTCAGTGAGGCTTTAAGTCCAACAGGAATATCCGTTCTCCTGTTAAAAATTATAATTCTTTCTAGGCAAATTTGTAATAATTATATAAAAATGAGCTCCACAAATGGGATTACTTAAAAGAAAGACGTTCAAGACGTCTAAAAAAATCTGTTTTGTTGTTTACTGACAATTTATGGTCAATATCGATAAACACTTTCTAGTCAAAAATATAAATTTCAATTTAATGCACAGTCAACTTTTAGATATTATATTCTTCCAACAGCAAACAATACATTTGCCCTTTTGTGTAGATACGTCCATCGCATCTTTCTTATTGTTTTATATTTTGTGCAAATCAAAACAGAACTATTTTGAGAAAGCTGCAGATATCTACAGTTCTTTTCTCATTAGTCATATTTTGTCTGATTTATTGTATCTTCAAAGATAATCCCTTTATATATAATTGCAAGTTTTTATTTCATTTACTGATGTCAAGATTTAGCTTTTTAACTATGTTATGAATACATAAAATTTGTACAAGTTTTACTATTAAACGTTTTAGGGATGTTACAATTTGATTTATTTTTGCAAAATGAGATTTATGAATAGTGACAGCGAAATATACAAATTACATGATTTATGCATGTTGACATTTCTGATATCTAGTTTGTGGATAGGACAAATGAAATTCACAAAGATAAACTGAATCATGGACCTCAGTTTTGACAACCATTACCGGTATATGATTTTAGCTTGCGATCAGTTTTTCATCATTACAGGTAATTTCAAAAATATTTTATGAACAAAAATAAACCTCCCTCTTAGAGCAACAGCCCAAACATCCATCCATTATCTTCACCCGCTTCTTCCATTTTTGGGTCACGGGGGTGCAAGTGGCGGGGGACACCCTGGACAGGTCTCCAGTCCATCAGAGACACATAGAGACAACCATTCACTCTCTCACACCTAGAGACAATCAGCCTGACTTGCATGTATTTAGTCTGTGGGATGAAACCGAAGTAAATTACCGGTATACAAGAACAATAATATATTTTCGACTCGTGCTTGGACAGTCACTAAACTCAGTACAGTATTAACTTGAGTAAAGGTTTGAAAGTTCAAAAATAAAAAGGTCAACAGCTCCCTCTGCTGTTACAGTGACCCTTACATTATATACCTGTTTAAAAAACAAAACAACAAAAAAAAAAAAACATTTTGCTCTTCAAAAAACAAAACTCGCACTAAAACAAAATGTTACCTTTAGTAGTCACCAAGACTTCACAAGCTGTTAAATGATGACACTCAAACTTTATTGAGCAATTGAAGTGTGTGTCCCACATTGACTGAAAACAGGAAACAGGTTGTTCAGTGTAGTTTAATGAACATCTGTAAAAATACAAAATATAAAGCACAAATATACAATGTTCTGACAACATGAGAAACAGGCTATGCATCCCACGACCTGTCAGTCAAATGTAAATTGAAGCATTTTCCTGTGCTCTCATCTTTTATTTTCCACCTCATCAAAGTACTGCACAAAATTATCCTCATCCTCTCCCAAACCTTTGAAAAGCTGCAAAACGGGATTCAAGTCAGATCAGATTTGTTTAAATGGTATGAGATGCCTGAACTGTTAAAAACCATCTACGCTGCAGCAGAAATTCACTTTAAAAATATGTGCAATATGATATACTGTATTGCAATGACATATTTTACAAAACACACACATCTGTAAACAACAGGCATGGGCTGCGAGCGTTTATACCCATACCACCACATCCTGGATAGAATGGCACTGACTTGGCCTAATTCCACCAAGCCTGTGGGGCGTCTTTATGACGTATGAGAGTGGGGCATCTGGCCGGAGCCTCCTCATAACTTCTCACTGACAAAGAAAAATAAAACAAGCAAAGACAATATTCATCATCACTTTTAAATACACTAACACTGCTTCACAAGTGAAATTCCAGCCATCACCATATATTGCCTGTGTAGAGTATTTTTGCACCCATATCATTTCACACACTCCACTGTACATGCGACAAAACCCACTATAATTTTCATGTACAGGTAGTTCAATTTTACACAAGTGTTCATAATGTTCAGACATTTCATGTCCAAATGCAGAGAAATACTTTGTGGTTCTGGAGAGATTTAGGGTACAAACCTGGTGTTTGACGTTTGAAATGAGAAAATGCAGACACAAAGGAGTTAGATGGATATTAGAGCTTTCCTTTTTAAAGCAACATTTAAAATGGAAATAAATGCCGATTAGCCATTTTGATTTAAAACAGCACACTGAAAACCTTTTTTTGTTTTTAATAAATGCATTAAAAATCTATTTATTCATTTAAGGAAAGCAGATCTTTCATATATTATGCTCAAGTTCTCCTACTTCATCCAGTGAAGTCTTTTTCACCTGTCGAGATGAGAGAGGACCTTGTGGAGTTGGCTGAGCAGGGCACGGTGTTGATGGGGGTCTCCTTCCAGCACTCCATTGAGACGACTCAGGTATGAGTCGAGGTTGCCCAGAGATGCTGTCTCACCTGTTCCTGTTCAAGAAAAAAATAAAAATAAATTCAATCCACAAGTTTTAAAATATCAAAGATGTACAAACAAATATTGCCAGATTTTGTATTTACAGTGATTTTTTCTTTTCTTTCATTCATTCAACCTTTATTTATACAGGTTAGTCTCGTTGAGTCACGAGGACTCATTTACAAGAGAGAGAGTGATTTAAACAAAGAACACAGATGAGGTAGAGATGACAATAAGCAGTCATAAAAAGCCTATAAATGAAATAAAAGTACCATATTTTGCAGACTATAAGTCACACCCTTTTGCCTAATTTGCATGCCCTGCGACTTATAGAGAGGTGACACTTGTTTATGGATTTTTCCCCATATTTTTAGACCAATTTTTGGCTCAGATATGACCGTTTTTCCATTTTGGCAAAAATGGTGCAGTACCACTTTCGGCCGCTAGGGTACACCAACCGTTCCCACCTCATGTGTCTGACGAGATCCTCCTCTGGACGAACTCAGTCTGTCGCAGCCCGGCCTCCTGCTCTGGAGGTCTGACTGACATTTCCAAAGAGTCCACCAACCGTTCCCACCTCATGTGTCCGACGAGAGCCTCCTCTGGTCGGATTCACTCTGTCGCAGCCCGGCCTCCTGCTCTGGAGGTATGAACTAGCTACTTCGCTGTTAGCTCAGTGTTTGTTAGCAAAATAGGTCAAGAACCACAGGACAGATTTTGATCAAACTTACAGAACGTAATCACTAGATGGATATTTACAACTGATTAGCTTTATGAGATGTTTGAGATAAAATTAGATGTTTTATAGACGTAAATGTGTCGCGGTTAGCTTAGTTGATTTTTCCTTGTACGTTTGAGCAAATAGCTCATAAACCACACAGCAGATTTTTTTTCAAACTTACAGAAAGTAATCACTAGATGTACATTTATAAACTATTAGCCGTTGGAGTTATCTGAGATCAAATTTGATGTTTTATAGACGTAAATGTGTCGCGGTTAGCTTCGTTGTTTTCTTTGTACTTTTTCAGAGCGAAAACATTTTAATCCAGCAGATTTGACCATTACGTGAATTTATTAAGGAACGGTTAAGCTAAGACACACGTTAGCTATAATTTTCAGCAGACAAATAATTGTTTTTACCGTGTTAATCTTGTGAAAAGTCCTTCTGTGCATGCTTCTGTGGTCGTCATTTTCAGGAGGGCAAATGACGCGCTGACGCGTCGCGGTGACGCATAATAGATGCGACTTATATAAAGGTGCAACCTGTTTATGGATTTTTACAATTGACAATAATTGGACAAAGCGACTTATATAAAGGTGCAACCTATAGTCCAGAAAATACTGTAGTTATATATATATATATAAAAAAAACATGCTACACTATGAAATGTGGAAAAATACTAAAAACAGGAACATGTCTGCATTGATTTTTGCATTGACCTTATCAGTTGTTTAAAATCCCTTATAGAGGTCAAACATGACGGTCGGCTTCAGATCTTTTTGTAAAGTGTTAATTGGCTGAATTATCCTAAAAAATAAGCCCCAGAAACAGGTTTAACCTAAATCAACAAAAGGAATGTCACTCTGCTTCACTCTGATTGAAAACCCATCTAACCTGGCAGAGGGACTGATGACAGACTGCTGACCAATGTGTGTTTAATGGCCTGCAGGTGTTGGTGAAGAGCCTGGGTTCGCTTCTCGTCCTGGCCCAGTTCAGCCTCCAGACGCTCTTTAGCACTGTTCATGTCACTGATGTGACGCTGCAGAACTGCGTTCTGCTCCTCAAACTCAACGTTTGCCTTCCGCAGCCGTCGCAGCTCGGCCTCTCGAGCTTAAAACACAATGAGCATAAAAAGAAAGGTTTGACAGGAAATAGTGATCGAGTAGCTCCAATGTGCTTTAAATATAGTAAACAGCATTGAAGTTTTCTTCAAAATAGCAGAAAGACTGTTTCCTGCTGTTCCTGTTACCTTTGTTTTGATCGAGGAATTCCTCCGTAAAAATCGGGATGTCGAATCTGCTCGAGAGGTCAGAAGCCTGAAACACACGTGGCAAGCTTAACCAACAATGCAGTTCTCCGAGGAAGACGTAAAATAACTGCTGAAAATACAATGACGTGCAACACACCTTTGTTAAAGACAACCCTGAACTAGAACCAACAATGACAGACGACGATGTGTCTTCTGAAAAAAGAAACGCAATTAACAAAAAGCTTTTTGGTTGGTGGTGACTGTAGTTGTAATTAATGATGTTCAAGCTGATTCAGAATTCAAGCTGAAGTCATTTGTCACCTTTTTTGATTCTCTTGTCGTGCAGCTTGGCACTGGTGATCTGGAAGGCTTCAGTCTGACGATATTCCTTCAGTTCCTGAGCGTACTGCATCTTCTCTCGCTCTGCCTCATCAAGGAAGCGCTGTCAATAAACGCACACACACAAAAAATAAGTTGCGACGCTTTACAAAGGATATTTCAGCATTACAATTTCACTGAATTAACCTTTTAAATTAATAATTCATCAGAAGTTATAGTGACTAAAGTTGTGTGTGGAAGTAAATACAAACAAAGGTAAAAGAGACTTCCTTGTTATTCTTGAATATGATTGACCCCAAACGGTTCCCAATTAAAGCCACTATCAAAAACTAGGCATAAGGTTTTGTGTTGTGTTATTAAAATACATACAGTATATAGGGCATGCATGGATAGTAAAATAAACTGTAAAAAAAAAAAAGGACCTGTTTGTCATTTGGGGCTAATCGTGTCCACTCTGCTCCTAGTCTCTTGGTGATTTCTGGAAAAGGCAGGTCAGGGTATCGGGACCTCATAGGTTCTCGCCGCTCATTCAGAAAACGTACGTAACCTGTTACTGGTGCCTTAGGACCATTTGGCAGGACCTTCTTTCTTTTCTTTCCCTTTGGCCAGCCCCTCTTTTTAGGCTGCAGAGAAGAGAACAAATACAGTAGTCATATCCACAAACATTCACCCTCAAATACTTGTTTTCACAAGAGGCTAAGATTTGCTTTACACTATTCATTCATTCAACCTTTATTTATACCGGTTACACTATCATTTATCAAATAATCGTATAGAAAAATTCAATCTCGTTTGCTTGGTCCAACCATTGTGTAGATCAGTGTTCCCCAAACTACGGCCCGCGGGCCGCATCCGGCCCGCCCCCACATTTGGTCCGGCCCCCAGAACAATAGTAAAAAAAAAAAAAAAAAAAAATTTTTTTTTTTTACAAATGAATACATGTACAGTACTGTACGGTCACCAAGTACTTAGCCTATCCTAACACAGTTTTTAAAGATGAAGGAGTAAGTTGAATTGTCTCCCTTTCACATAAAGGGAGCTAGCTGGGGGGGGGTGGGAGGAGTGACGATATTCCAATGCGCAGCAACGCTTTCCTCAGCCCTCCTCATCTTGTATTCTCACAGACATAGTCTTGCGAGTTTTGGGTGCGGTGACACAGCGCTCTCACGAGACTTTAGGACAGCAGTGGAGCTGTCGGTGCACAGTAAACATGGATGGAAAACTAGCAAACAAGCAAACAAAAACGTATTATTTTCACACAGAGTGGGAGGAGGAGTATTTTTTTGTTTATTCTAATTCAAAGTCTATTTGCCTCATCTGTAATTCGAGCATCACCTGGCGTGGATGGAGAGTTCTGGAGTCTGCTCTCAGAAGAAAAGTATCCTAACATCCGAAGATGTGCTTTGAACTTAACAGCACTTTTTGGATCTACCTACCTGTGTGAGTCTGCTTTTTCACACATGAAAATCATCAAGTCCAAATGGTTAACAATCAAGAATGACTGATTCATTTATTCATTGTTTATTTGATAGGGACAGATAGAAGAAACATAGATCAAAACAATCTAATGCCTGCATCACAGTGTATATAGCCAAAGCTAAGATGCAACACCCGTTCCTAGAAGGACCTTTAACAGTTGATTAAATGAAAAGGTAAGATAAACAGTATATACAATAAAATGACCAAGTCAAAACAATTATAATATTTAAAAAATGAGTACAATTCTGGTTTATCTTTAGACAATTCTTAAGCCTTGAAGTGAATATTTTAATGTCAGTCATGGTCTTAAAACCAGATGGGAATGAGTTCCACAGCTTACAGCTCCTAACAGAGAAGGCTGTCTGTCCAGACGTTGTCCTGCAAAATAATATTTTACTGTCATGATTTGTGGAACTTCTAGTGACTCTGTTACTGTTCTGTCTCTCAACAAATGTAAGTAATGGCTCAGGTGCTACACGATTTAAGAAAACAAAAGCTAATAAAGCTATCAAAGCTCATTAGATTCTATTTCTTAATAATGGTACAGTGATGATAGCAGACTGGCTTTTGATCCATAATTTTTAAAGCTTGATTGATCATCACACATTGTCTGAGATAAAAATAACTAAACGCACAATAAGTCAGTGTAGAGTATTTAAATTATTAGTTGTCTGAAAACCAGCTGGTCAAAGCAGACAGCTGCTTGTCCTGACACTGGTTCTGTTGGTGGTTTCTTCCTCCTGAGGGAGTTTTTCCTTTCCACTGTTGCCTCTGTGCTTGCTTAGGATGGGACTGTGATGAAGTGACAACTCAAAGCAGTCTGCCCCTCAGATAAATATTGTTATTAACTGTTTTTTTATGTATGTGAATGTTTCTGTTCCGTGCCTTGAGATGACTTCTGTTGTGAATTAAACTGGATTTAATTGAAATTGTTGCAGACTTACTAAACACATATTTACACACTGTTCCCAACAAAATGTGCTGCAATCTAATGTCACCAATTTGTAGTTCAGCACTGTGGAAAACGCAGCACATCACATCTAAAGACCTCTTGAGTGTGTTTTGTAGTCTTGTTTTGTCAAGTGTTGAGGTTTTGATTCTATGAATCTGCCTAAAAACTCATTTGTTACCAGTAAAGGTTTATCAGTCAAGTCTTGACCAATAGAAACGCCATGATATCATGTAGGGCTGAACGAATTTGGAAAATAATCAAATTGCAATTTTTTTTCTATAAATTGCAATTGCGATTTAAAATGCGATTTAAAAAAATATATCTTCTCAAGTATTTTTCAACAAACAGAAGCAATAAATCAATCTGTTTTATAATAAACAATGTCAGATTTATTTAAAGCAGAGATTACAATAAAGCAAACAAATCTATGCCTTTTCTTTTCACCATTTCTATTTTTTCTTGTTTCATAAACATAATAGTAAACATGTTAAGTGAACTTCCTAACTACTGTCTGAACTTCACATGACAGTTAATAAATAAATATAAAAAATTAGATATAAAAAAAATTACTGTTTGAAGTTCAAACAGTTCGGTCAGTGATCCCTGTCGGCTGATACTTTGCTTACTTGAAGTTGAAGCACTGGTTGTTGTCATTCTAGCCATGCAACCATCGTAAATGTCTTTGTGGTGTTTTTTTAAGTGTTGATAAAGATTTGTGTTACGTGACCAGTCAAATTGCAGCCTTCGCGATTAGAAAATCTCAGATATTATTGCAAATGCAATTAATTGTTCAGCCCTAATATCATGTGTTTGTTAATTACTGTGCAGTAGCACTGTAACTAACTTTTATAGTTTACTCATTCTGTTCTTGAAATACACAATGGTAGCAGCCTTCTTCCTCAAACACGTCAGCAAAAGTGTAAAACTTTCCAAGGCCAGTGTGTCCAGCAGCAGGTCGGGGCAGCAGGAGGACTCACCTCCTCTTGAGGCTGCTCCAGTGCCTGGGGAGGTCTGGGCTGCTGCGACGCATCACTCTGCTCCTGTTTGATTCCTCCCATGTCTTTTCACGTAACACACTGCGTAAATTATGGGTGATTTTTACAAAAGAAAGAGCATAACAGGCCTTGATTACTGTAAAATCCGGGGTTATTTTATTAGCAGGAAGCTAACCTGACTGCTAGTGTTAGCAGTCGGCTGTGGCTAACGTTTTCTGCTCGGGCTCGCACGCACACAATAAACGGGTAAAATTCACATAGACATTTTACCCAAGAGGCCACATTTTCGATGGAAAATACATAAACATGTACATAAAATAATTATCATTTACAATAAACATTCACTATTTTCTTGTCCACAATATTTTGTCTACTTTTTTTTGGAAAAAACGTTTAATTCTCACCAGATAATAAGTGTCCCTGGGCCAAACAGGAAGAGAAGTGTATCCGTTTTCTGATTGGTCGATATGGAGACTCCCGATTGGTCGGTTAGTGAAAACGTGCCGCCTACCGAACATTTATGGGCTTTATGTAAACGGATGCAAAAATGTATGCATGCGAACATTTGAAAGAAAATGATTCGAGTTCATTTTATTTTTCACAGAATGTAGTCATGAATTACATTATATTTGATTTATCTATTTTTATCTTTGATCTTAGTTGATTTAACTTGTTTTATCACTTGTTTTATTTTTGATTTTGTTGCACTTGAGATTTTTGTTAATGAAAAGTGCGTTATAAATTAAATTCATTATTATTATCTAATTCACCCATATATTACTCTACATCATAATCAAAAATTACATGATGTAAAAAAATACTGTATACAGTACTGTATTTATATTTCTACGTTTTGCAAATCAGAGAAACATATTTGAGTGCATAGATAATCCGTTTTCATATAAATTTATGTAAAGTTATTAGAACACCAAAATTTGTCTACAGCATTTTAATTCTTGAAACTCTTTGTAACCAATGGTTACAGCAACATTAAACATATCTATATTTACAAACTACTTTAGTTTGGACAGAAGTTTTAAGAATATTAACATTTCAGCATAGTTGTTTTTCACTACATGATTGGAAATCACAGATTTCCAACACAATTTGAATACAACTATTTACAAGGTGTGGCTCAACTTCAAAGAAAATGGGTAAACTTTTATACACACACACACACACAGTAAATATTTTTTATTCTTTTGGCTGCTCCATTCTTCAGCAAACTAAGAAGACTTGGCAATTTTTAGACCCGATGTCCTTTCTGAAGGAACTAACACACTACACGCGGCTCCGCTCCGCCCCGCTCCGCAGGTCGCAGCTGAGCGAGTCCAATTTCCATTACCTGCGCTCAGCTCAGGTCCGAATAGATGCGCTGCTCCGAGACACGTGCGAGATCGCGCGATAAATCAAGTGAAGTCAGAACAAAACAATTCATTCGGTGGAAGAAGGAGAACAACTGTAGAGAGACTGCTGCCTTGATCTTCTCTCGTAAATAAGCTACATGGTTTGAGCAACAGGAAGTGATGTTTACATTTCAGAATAAAATACGTTTTTATTTATTTATTTCTTGTATTGCGTTTGTAGGCGTAGTCATAGTCATAAATATAATAGTTTAGTCATAGAATAGTCATAAATGATAGTTTGACAGCATTTTTGTACAAATAAATCCGTATAGAGCTAGGATTAGTCCGCCCGTGGTGATTTTATTTTGTAAATACGGAAGTTGTGCTCGTTCCTTTTCCTGTTGGTGCGACGTAATCTTCAAAAGTTGACTCCGGCACAGCTCCGTCATCCGGCAGAAATAGAAAAATTTCTAATTTTGACGGACTGCCGTCCGCTCTCCGCAGCTCGCCGCCGCCGTGCGGAGCCAGTGTACTTTATCTCATTGATTATAATGGGTGCGTATTTGCTGCGGAGGTCGGACCGGAGCGGGGCGGAGCTGCAACGCGTGTGGTGTATTTTTGGCGTGATGCTAC
>JBBPBX010012299.1:0-54305 GCA_038048925.1 Garcialebias charrua | reverse complement strand
ACTGAGCACCTGTCAGTGACTGAGCACCTGTCAGTGACTGAGCACCTGTCAGTGACTGAGCACCTGTCAGTGACTGAGCACCTGTGGAGGAAGTGGACGCGGGCACACCTTGGCTGCCGCTGCTCCTCGTACTTTTTGCTTTTTGAAGCCTTTTTTATTACTTTCTGCTGTTTTTTTTCACCGAGCCTTGTTGGACATTTCTACCTTTCTCGATTGCAGAGTGCGACAGGCGTAAGCCTGTGTACAGCACCTGTACAAGCGGACGCGGACATTTCTACCTTTCTTTGAACCTTTCTACCTTTCTTGAACGCAGAGTGCGGCAGGCGCAAGCCTGTGTACAGCACCTGTGTGAACGGACGCGGACATTTCTACCTTTCTGTGATTAAGTTTTGTGTTTTAGTTAGTTAGTTTTAGAGCAACTGTCTTTTCTGACTGCGTTGTGGATCTGCAAACATTATAAGTTGCCGGTCAAAGCAGATGACCGCTTGTCCTGAGCCTGGGTCTGCTAGAGGTTTCTTCCTTCTAAAAGGGAGTTTTTCCTTTCCACTGATGCCATTGTGCTTGCTCAGGATGGGAGATCGTGGCGAAGCCAAGATTTGACTTGTTTGCTGGAGTCATTAGATAGAAAACTTTACTAGTCTAACCGGAATTTTAATAGTAGGAGCTGCTAGCTCCCGCTAGCTTCAACACGAATTTAGCTTCGAGAACCACGTAGCTGCACTTATTGTTCGCTTACCTGCTGCCTCTCTCAACTTCCTGTGTCCTCTGGACTGTTCTGGACTCTCTCCTGTACTCCTTCAAGGTAATGCTCGTTCGAGTTACATCTCTCTGCTTCTTGTATATCTTTCTCGGAGCCGTGGGCCTGCTGCTAGCGGCTAGCTCTGTGCTAGCCCCCACCGGCTCGTGGATGTTGACGTATTCCGCTTCGCAGTTGTTTGAACTTAACAACTGCTCCATTCCTCCTTCTGTTTCCACCATCAAACAACTGGGACTTCTGCGTAGACCTCGTTACATCCATAGAAGCTCTCGAAAGAAAACCGTTTATTCTCAAGCGAACTCGGATTCGATTAGTGCTGTCTGGGCTGAAAGACGTGTCGCACCTCGATGGCGTCATCAGAACGCTGCGTCTGTAGGCCTTTGTAGTCCTCTGCGCACGAAGTGGCGAGGAAAACGTGGAGTGGACTTCAGTCTGCTTAAACCGGTTCAAAAAGCTCCTATTCCAACTGGTATTAAATTAGAACTTTTCAATGTGCAGTCACTTTCCAACAAGTCATGTTTAATTCATGATCACATTCTGGAGAAGAACTTGGACCTCATGTGTCTTACAGAGACGTGGCACCAACCAGATGTGTTCAGTTCTCTGAATGAGGCGTGTCCCTCTGGATACAGTTATCTGCAGAGAGCCCGCAGCACTGGCCGCGGTGGTGGTCTGGCTGTAATTTATCGCAGTAATTTAAAATTGTCTCATCTGTCTTCTCAGGACTTTTCCTCTTTTGAATGTCTGGCTTTCAGCTTCAAAGCCCCACTCCTGATGAATGTTATATTAATTTATAGACCTCCCAAACCGCATGTTTCATTTAACTCAGAGATGCATGACCTCCTCACTTTTTTCTGCACCTCCCCTGTGAAGACTATTTTTCTTGGCGACTTAAATATCCACGTGGACAATTCTTCTTCACCTCTGGCAACAGATTTTAAGTCTCTTCTGGACTCTCTTAATCTCACTCAACATGTTGACGCCCCTACGCACAGCAGGGGGCATACTCTGGATTTGGTGATTACAGACACTGTACTCATCAATAACTTATCTGTATATGACCTGGGTGTCTCAGATCACAGGGTCATCTCCCTGGAAGTGCCTTCATCTTCGCCTGCTTCAAACCCAAAACGACCCATCCAGTTCCGTGACCTTAAAAACATTTCCCTTGATGTTCTGTCTGCTGATCTTCACACCCTGACCGCTGTCAATCATTCATCTGCAGATGACTCTGTGGATTACTACAACCAATCTCTTCGGGAGCTCCTGGACCTACACGCCCCCTTAAAGACAAGACTGGTGTCTTTCTCGCGCTCAGCCCCTTGGTACACTGATGAGCTGCGCAAGATGAAGGCAACTGGCCGTGCTATTGAGAGACGTGTAAAATCATCTGGTCTGTCTGTGCATAAGCAGGCATATAAAGAACATCAGAAAGCATACGCCTATTCTCTTAAAGAAGCACGCTCCAAATATTATTCTAACATCATCAACACCTGCCCTGGAAACTCTAAACAGCTCTTCTCTACAATAACTCGTCTGCTTAATCCCATTAAGCAAACTCTTGAGGACTCTGCTCAAAAATGCGACCGTGCAGTTATTTTCTCACCATTCACCATCAGAGTTTCTATTCTCACTAATGAACATTAATAAAACAGCTACGCTCAAAGCTCAATTTATGTGTTCACAATTGCTTCCTAGATGTGGAAAATTGATTTAAAATTCATTCATTTCTAAATTTTGATGGGTTTGATGCATTTTTAACATGCAGGAAAGTGTTTTAACAAAACTGTGTTTTTTGTTTTAATGTCCAGAGGACCAGACTTAGCTTTTTTAGATTTTTCTACCTGGATTATTGAGCATGCATCAGGGTATTTAACAAAACAGTTTGTTGACTAAATGTTTTAAAATGTGCAATCACTGATCAGTTTTTTAATGTGTAATGCACTTAAATGTTAAACTGAGTAAAAGTGTAAAAGGACAATTAATTTAATGTAAATATTTTTATAATTTATTTATTCTTTGCACTAATACAAAGAAAAAAGTGGACTTTTGGAATGAGTATACTGGTCTGGCTCCCTTGAGATCAGATTAAGCTGTATGCGGCCCCCAGATCAAAATGAGATTGACACCCCTGGTTTAGACAATCAGAGATAAAACCGTGTGTTGTAAATGCTTTTGATGCTCACATGCGAAGCGGAACACCCTCAGGGGTGTACCCAGGTCAAAAGGTCAAATCCCGATCGCAAAAAATAGAAGAGGTTCCATCTCCTACAGAAAGCGAGAATAAACAAGATTTTCAGACTAACAAACAATGAAATGTTGGTGCCAGCTGGAACAGTGACTCAAAATGGTTTAAAGGGAGCCCCGCTCCTAGTGTACCGCAGATTGATAAGTCTGAGACAAGCAAAGAACCACAAAAGGTAGGTGTTCACTCTCTAAGAGACCCAGAATGGTTCAGATCGAACCAGGTGGGTGAAAACCAAGGTCTAACGGTGGGTGAACTTCAAAGGAGGTATGGGGACCTATACTCATGTGACAATGCGTGGTCTCAACAGAAACCCCCAAGCCATGGAACTGCACCTACCGCACCTCGAACAGAACAGTTCGAGACATGTGAAGAGTCACAAAAGCCTCAGGAAGATGGCCCAACACCTCTATGCTCGGAAGAGACAGAGGAAGTAAGTAGTTTGTTAGAAGATTTGAATGTTACAGTGGTTGACAGACCTGATACAATGAGTGTCATTGATAGTGACACTAACAACATTGACCAACCTAAAATGATGTGTAACACTATCTTTCACGAAAACTCCGAGCACACAGTTGACAACAAAAACATCATTACAGCAGATGCTGACAGCAAACAAATTGCTGATATTCAACAACATCCTGAAGGTCATGATACTGACAGCCAAAAAGATTACACAGACAGAGTCACACATGAACAGAAACGTGTGCCAAGACCTGTGAAGTTTCTGTGTAACTTTATAAAAAGGGGGTAGCTAAGAAAGCTTACCTGCCAATCACACTGGAAGGGGTCCTCGCGCGTGAAGCCCTCCTGGACGGCAGTGCAGACATAACTATTATGTCAGCCAAACTGTTCGAGGAGCTAAGGACCGCCGCCAGCGGTGTTAACAGGCAAATACCCTTCGAGAAATTTGCTATTGAACTGCAGGGCTCGCAGAGACAAGAACAACCCTGACAGCTATAGCTATGGTTCACATGCAGATTGGCGAAATGACACTATGCCACCTGGTATTTGTGTCTACACTTGACTCATTCCCATTTTTGGTTGGCCAAGATTTTATAAACCGCTTCGATGCAATTATAGATTATGGTGAACAGACAATGTGGGCAAAAGTAAGCAAACCACTGCCAATAGAAATGTCTCCACAAGGTGAAATTAACTGCCTGACTGTAGGAATCAAGGAATCAAGGAATCAAGGAGTTTTATTAACATTGCATCAATTTTCACCGATTACAACGTAAGTATGTAGTTGCAGGCATCCAGAAGAGAAATGAGTGCAAAAGCTGCAGCAAAACAAAGCACATTACATGTTTTATCAACACACGATATGTTTTATCAACACACGACATGTTTATTCAACACATTGATATGCTCTTAGCGCGGCCAGGCCCAATCTGTCTCCAGATGAAGGTCAAAAGCAGGAAAAACAGGCAGAAACACTGGGATTCACAGCATTGATATTAAAAAAAGATGAATCACATTTTGTCTTCAAGACACCGCGTGATTCAGTAAAAACCATATCAGAGCACATTTAGGTACAATAACAAAGGAAATACGGCAGGCAAGGAGATTGGGTCTATGATTAATTTCAGACAAACACAAAGTTCAGCAGGTGTGCAGCTGGGTGTTATCTGAAGCTTCACAGAAATCTCTGGGGAGGGGGAGGGGGGGGGCTCTTCAGCTCCTCACTCTGGGAGAATGGATTCCCACAGCCCGCTTTTCAAGGACATGTGCAGAAGCCAGATAATGTTCTTGTTTGTTAATGTAGGTACCGCGGAAGGCACAAGGGACACCTCATCCGAGGACAGGAGCCCGGTAAGTGAACCTTCAAAAACAGGTGAGAGAGGAGAGATCCAACAGTTGGACCCAACTCTGGCCCAACATGAGAACCTCCTCTGCGAGCTGAAGCTATTAGCACTCACTGAACACTACCTATCACAGGTAGTAGAAGGTGTAGAGATCCAAGGATCCCACACCGAAGATGCTGTACTGTCCCCTTGGACAGAGAAATCGGCAATCAGCCAAGCTTTCGAGGAAACCTTGGTTCAAAAACATTTGAGTCCAGAAAATGACAGTCAATCAGACATTTACAGTCACTTGGACATCATTGTTACAGACGTCGAGGGCTCCTCTTCAGACAAAGGGGGGGCAAACTCACACTACAATGACAGTGACCTATCGCAGACTGACAAATCAGATACACCTGCAACTGCACTGACGTTTGAGACACACCTAAATTACACAGAAAGAGGTAAACGTAAGAAGATACGTTGGCCGGAACCTATAGGGTTCCTGTGTACTGTCTACTCTCAGCTGCACAAACAGCTTAATCTAAACAATGGCATCCTAACTTGTGCCCATGGACGGACGTCCTCACCTGTGTTCGTGGTCCCCCATAACCACAGTGGGGTGATGTTAAGTCATGCCCATGTCCAATACAAAGATTTAAATGACTCCACAAATGACAAAGATCTCTCAAACTCACAGACTTCATGGGATAATAAGATCGTCCAGAAACAAGTTAGCAAATAAACTAACCAGCTTTAAACTACCGTATTTTCCACCCTATAAGTCACATTGGGCCTCATGCACGAATCGTTCATACGCACAGATTCGTTCTTAAACTGTGCGTACGAGTGATTTAGGATCATTTGTGGCATTCAACAATGTTTTCGTATCCTAAGATTTTTTTCAGATACGAACAAAATTTACGTGTGCTCCAGACCTGTCGTATATTTTAGGAGCGTCAGTCTGCTGTCATCCAGACGGAATTTCTCCACTAATAACTTCATATTTCGTTATTTAGAAACTATTTAGAGTTTAAGGATTTGGATATTATGTGCCTTACAGAGACTTGGCATCAGCCGAACAGTTTTTCTGCTCTCAATGAGGCATGTCCTGCTGGATATAAATATCTCCAGAGAGCACGGAGTTTAGGCCGTGGCGGTGGTCTAGCCGTCATTTTTAAAGACCATCTGGACCTTTTACCTGTGACTCTGTCTGAGTTGTCCTCCTTTGAGTGTTTGGCTTTCTCCTCCAAAACACCAAACTCAATGAAAGTGCTCCTCATTTATAGGCCCCCTAAATCTCATCCTTCCTTTTTTGCTGAAATGTCAGAGACTCTGTCAATGTTCTGTTCCACAACCACTAACTTACTCATACTCGGGGATCTCAACATTCATGTTGATACACCTACTAATCATCTAGCTGCTGAATTCCTTCAACTTTTGGACTGTATGGACTTGGAACAACATGTCAAGCTTCCAACACATTCTCGTGGCCACACCCTGGACTTAGTCATTACAAACTCTCTAACTGTGCATCATCTCTCAGCATATGACATGGGTGTATCCGATCACAAAGTCATCTACATGGAGCTTCCTTTCCTGAACAGTACCATCAAACCAAAGCGACAAATTTCTTTTAGAAATCTGAAAAATATCAACCCTGAACTTCTAGCAGCTGATCTTAAGGTCCTCGTTCCTGTCTCCATTCCAGCTTCCCTCAATGCAGTGGACTTCTACAACATCAGCCTCTCCAGCATCTTAGACCAACATGCTCCTGTCAGAGAGAGGACAGTTGCCTTTTCACGCTCAGCTCCCTGGTTTACCCCAGAGCTGAGGAAAATGAAGACAGCTGGTCGAGTGCTTGAGAGACGCTTCTTGGCTTCTGGTCTGCTAGCTCACAAGCTAGCTTATACAGAGCATCGTAAGATGTATGCTAGGTCCCTCAAAAACTCTCGAACTTTATTTTACTCATCTATAATTTCTGATAACCCTGGTAACTCCAAAATACTTTTTTCAACCATCACTCACCTCCTTCAGCCACGTACAACCTCACTCACTGACTCCACTAATGATCTTTGTAATAAATTTATCTCCTTTTTCCAAAACAAGATCCAAAAAATCAGATCAGCCATCACCTCTTCACCCCCTGCCCTTTCTCCGGCTGCAAATGTACAGCTTGAGAACCCTCCTCCCCTCAGCTTTTTCCCAGAGGTCTGTGTGAAGGAAGTTGAAGCCACTGTCAGGGCAATGAAACCCTGCACATGTGCTCTTGACCCCTTCCCAACAGTCCTGGTCAAGGCTAACATTGCCTCTCTCAGTTCACTTATCACCACTATAGTTAATCAGTCTCTCCAATCTGGTCATATTTCCCCTGTCTTGAAGTCCTCTATAATTAAACCTCTTCTTAAAAAACCTACCCTCGATCCCCATGACCTGGCAAATTACAGACCCATTTCCAACCTTCCCTTCCTCGCTAAAGTTTTGGAGAAATTAGTCTCGGTTTATCTACAAGAACATCTACATGACAATAATATACTGGATAAATTTCAATCAGGTTTTCGAACAGCACATAGCACTGAAACAGCTCTTGTCCGGGTCACAAATGACCTGTTGGTCACTGCAGACCGTGGTTCCTCCTCTCTCCTTATTCTCCTTGATCTTTCGGCAGCCTTTGATACGGTTGATCATTACATTCTGCTCCAACGCTTACAGCAGTTTGCAGGACTTACTGGCACTGCCCTGGAGTGGTTCCGATCATACCTGACAGACAGAACAGAGTCTGTCTCCATCGGGCGTGCCAAGTCATTGAGCCATCCTGTTTCTTGTGGTGTGCCCCAGGGATCAGTTCTGGGACCCCTCCTTTTCAACCTATACATGGTACCACTTGGGTGTATTATCAGCAGCTATGGGGTCTCATTCCATTGCTATGCTGATGATACTCAGCTGTATCTTAAACTGGGTAGCAATGTGTCTGAGACCCCATCTACATCATCTTCTTCAGCTTCTCCATTTTCTCCACTTTCTTCTCTTTCCACACTCACAGCGTGTCTGGAGGAGATAAAGGCATGGATGCGGCAAAATTTCCTTCACCTTAACAGTTCAAAAACAGAAGCAATTCAAATTGGTACATCACATCAAATTCAACAACAAAAAATCCTCAGTATCACTTTTTCTGGCCAGAACATCTCTCTTTCCAATACAGTCACCAATCTTGGTGTTATTTTTGATCCACAACTCACCTTTGAAAGCCATATAAAGCATATCTGTAAAACTTCTTTTTTTCATCTTCGAAATATTGCAAAGCTTCGGTCTACACTGTCCTTCACTGATGCAGAAAAGCTCGTCCATGCCTTTGTCTCCTCCAGACTGGATTACTGCAATGCACTTCTCTTCGGGATTCCTGGCAAGAACATACAAAAACTACAGTATGTCCAGAACAGCGCTGCCAGGGTCCTGATGAGAGTGCGTAAGTATGAACACATCACTCCTGTACTGCGTTCACTACACTGGCTTCCTGTTTCTGCCCGGATCACGTACAAAATTTATCTGCTCACCTTCCAGTGCCTGTACGGTAATGCACCATCTTATTTAAAAGAACTTCTCACTCCTCACTGTCCTTCCCGCACTCTCCGCTCTTCCAACACCCATCTTCTTCTCACTCCCAGGTCTCGGTCTCGCACAATGGGAGACCGGGCTTTCTCCTGCGCTGCCCCTCGGCTGTGGAACGCCCTGCCCTCATATCTGAGGGCCCCACAGACCGTGACATGTTTTAAAAAAGGTCTTAAAACCTTTCTTTTTATCCAGTTTTTTAAATAATTAATTGTGCTTTTGTTTTTTATTGCACCCAGTTTTTTGAGTATTTTATCTGCATTTTGTGAATTTTAAGTTTTTGATGCAATTATCTGTGAGGCTCCATCCTCTTGGTTGTTCCTCTTCTTTGTTGCATTTGTGGTTGATTTTTATCTTGATTTTATTTTTCATTGTAGCACTTTGAGATCTGTTTGATGTAAAGTGCGTTATAAATAAAAGTTATTATTATTATTTAAAAAACTCACGCACCACAATTGTTTTTGACAATAGGTTATTCTGTTTGAAGTCGAATTATAATTTCAAATGTAATAATGACTAACGGATTAAAGTATTTAAATTAAAATCAATTTGTTATCAATGCCATTTTCTAACACTACAATATTAATATGAAGATCTCAAACTAAAACCAACTTAAATTATGAATTAATTTAAGTTTAATTTGTCTCGGTAACGCAGACTTTACCTTGACCTCCTCCTGTTGCAATAACAGAGCTCTGATAGCTCAGTGAGATGAGTGTTGCGTCGCAGTTCCGAACCTTATGGGTTCGAGTCCCACATGGGACAACGTTTTTTTTCTTCTTCTTTTAATTCATTCCAGATTTAAAAAACACAAGAAAACTATTTACAATACAAAAAGATATAAAGCATAAAGTCTTTTTAATCTGGAATGAATAAATAATCTAAAGAAAGAAGGAAAAACAAAAATAGTCATACCTTGTGGGAATCGAACCCACGAGGTCTAGATAAGGTTAGGAGCACCTAACGGCCCAATGTGTTACCCAGTGTGCCACCAGGACATGCGTATATTTTAAGGTCCACATTTCTTATAAACATACATTCTTTGGCTTTAGCTGGTCCTTAATCCCATGAGTGACGCTGCTAATAAGGACAGATTTTCTTTTCTCGATCAAGGAGAGCAGAACTTCAATCTCCGCACCTGTACAGTTCTTCTTTTTATCTTTCGCTGTCATTTTATGAACGGACCGTTCTGCTGTCAGAGGCAGGAAACGTAGCCTTATATGGTGTTTTGAGGGGTGGGAATTATGTAAATAACCTCTCCGCGTGCACGCGCAGGTGGATAGAACAGGTGGAATTCATCATACGTACGCAGCTCATTTACACACTTTTCCTGAGGATAGAAGAGTTTGTTGAATCTGATGTGGCATGTTCGTACGAACGCTTCGTACGAACAAAAGTAAGAGAAATTTAGGATAAAAATACGAACATGTTCGTGCATGAGGCCCAATGTCCAACTAGAACTTAGAAACGCTAAGTCTAAAAACCCACAACAAAAAACTAACCTTAATCACCGTTTAAATCCACGAGATTTAATTTGACATTGGTTATAAAGTTGAGACCTGTTTTTCTTGTGTGTTGCATTTTGGAATCTGACGACAAGAGTGTGTTGAAGCAGTGAAACGTTGTTTCCTTGGTGGTTAGTCATTACTGTTGTCATTATTTGAGATATTGTTTGGTTCTGAACACTCCCAGCCAAAAGAGGTTTTGCATTAATGTTAGTTGAAGACTTAAGTGGATTTAACTATGCCAACATGCAGTTCATTTTTGTTAAAACTCGATAATTGAAGAGTCATTGTAGATTAATGCTACTTAAGGTACTATAATCTACACTGATCTCACAATCGTTCAAGTAGAATACTCGATCGATCTATTCTAGATTATCTATTCATTTTGATGAGTCTCGCCATAGACTTCAAAATGTATAGGGAATACCAAATCCTACGTTGTCGTCTAAAAAAGACAACAGACATTTAGACCAAACTATATTTTCTTTTTCTATTTTAGTTTAACCTAAACTAAGTAATGAATGGAGTAACAGTTTGGAAGAAGAGGCCTTAGTTACAGAAGCCCTCCTGAACCTTCTAGGTATAGATCCCTATATCTGATTTTTACAGCATTGATCCACCCCTTAATTGGTAATTGTAGCTGATCGAAATCATGATAGCTTACACACCAGGTGCATATAGGTAGGGCCTAATGTAAAATCCCAATCATAAGCCCACCTAAAACCACATAATTGCATGACACATTGAACCAGAGTGGCACTGACTAGAAACAAACCAGCCAACAACCTTCGATGTGGGGACCTGCAGCTCCAACGTTTGGTCTTCAATCTTCATCCAAGGGTCGCCTCCTCTGCGTCAATCGAGGGATCCCCTCTACATGCTGATTATAAAAACAATTGTTGCTGATCAATCAACAAAACTAATCGTTGTGGAATTACTGCTGTGGAATTACTGCTGTGGATTATAAGACTTTGTTTTCCAAAGGATTAAAAGCTTATCGCAATGGGATTACCTACGAACAGTATGGAATTACCAAAAACTTTATGGGATTATAATTTTTGATTTTTCTTCTTCCACTTGCTGGATTACTTCAAGATCAGAGACAGTTCAAGGTATCCTTTCATGTTGGACCTCATCCCCAAGTACGGGCAATGACTTCCAAAAGGGGGGAGATGTAGTGGACATGACAGGGTCCACTATGATGCGAGATTACACCTTCATCTTTTTTTAACTTTTCCAGTGATAACCTTTACTGACATCTTAGTAAACAGACATTTAGTCTTTTTTAGTTTGAAACAAACAACATATTCATTCACAAAGAGACTATTTCTATTCTTTGACTTTGTTCTAATACAAATATAATCAAAGCATTCACCTGTGTTATTCATAAGCAGTGTTGTACTTTACAATATGTTTTATGATCACATATGTTATATGCTGTGTTATTCTTTAATGTGAAGCATTACTGTGTCACTTCTTCAAATGAAGGTGTTTAATGGTGTCAGAGTTGAAATTTATGTCAAGTTGAGCTTTTCATATTTTTTTTAGAAATGCTAAGACGCTAGTCCAAGTATCTTATAAACGGCTCCTCAATTCTTCTCATTTTCAGACACTTTCCCTAAAACAATCCTCTTTGTTTTCTAAACAAACTCTCTGTTGACCTCAAAGTCTAAAGCTTCACATTATCACTCACTTCTCCTGATCTGACCAATCAGAAGACTGAATTTTCTGGTCTCAACACTTTAGTAAAAGCGTTTTGTTTCCGGAACGCTTCAGAGTTTGAAGGAGTTTGAACGGACAGAGAACTATCATGTCCTTTCTCTCATGGCTAGATAAACTGAGTCATTAAGTCAAAGACTGGTTCATCAGCCAAGAATTTATAACAGGCCGTTATAAATTCAACAAAGCTAAAAAGCTCAAAGTTCTTCATGAACTTCCCTTCGAAGAATGTCTGGTCTTGAAGTCAACCAAGAGCTGATGCTATTTCTGATGATCTACGCGGACCCCAGGAGACGTTGAAAAGTAAATAACCAGTTCAGACGTACTGGGCCTGCAAGGACTCTGTGCATCTGAAAGGCTAATGTCTTCTCTTACCAGGCTGTCGTCTTAAAAGGTAATGAGTCAGCTGTTTACAAACGTACCTGGGATTCAGCAGAAGTCTGATGGAAAGTGTCATTTCTGGTAACATACTCAAGACAATTAATTTCCTTTAAACTATTTCTTCCTCTTCTCCTACTTCCTCCTTTCCCATATCATTTTAAGCTGGTAACTACATTAAGCTAAAGCCTACAGATAAAATGTATTATTGTCATCCTGTACTGATGTCTGTTGTGTTACAATTAAATGTACTGAGGCGTTTAATTTGTAAGAAATTTAAATCAATCAATCAAGTGTACATTGGTGTTAATTTTAGTTGATTTATTTGAAATAAAAGGTAGTGTCTTTTGGCATACCGACTAAATCAACGTTTCCATTGTCACTTTATGGCTTCTGGTTTATTGCCCATCATAAATGATCACAGAAATATTTGTTAATTCTGAAAAAGAGAGAACCCGTGAATTACTATTCAATCTGAATAAGTAAATAATTAAGGTAAAGTGTGTCAGTTTAATACTGACACACCAAAGATCCTTTACATCTGGTGGCACCAAACGTGTTTAAAGACACAATCTGGTGTCCCCGCATATGTTTAATTACATATATACTGTATACAGTATATATATATATATATATATATATATATATATATATATATATATATATATATATATATATATATATATATATATATATATATATATATATATATATATATATATATATATATATATATATATATATATATATATATATATATATATATATATATATATATATATATATATATATATATATATATATATATATATATATATATATATATATATATATATATATATATATATATATATATATATATATATATATATATATATATATATATATATATATATATATATATATATATATATATATATATATATATATATATATATATATATGTATGTATATGTATACTGGATGTGAAAATCTGCATTTTATGCTTGTTTGTTTGTTTACATGTGATGCACTGTATCTTAAACTTTTTTTTCTTATCTTAGTCTGCCTGGTATATGATAATTTGTCAGTTTTCTCAGTAGAACAATGATGCAGCACACAACCAGAAACATGAGATAAACCTTGTTCTGTCAGTAATTAATATTAATAAATAAAACCACCCAAGTGAGTTAGAGTCCCAGTGTGCCAACCATCACATTTATATTTTCAACTGCAGCCTGCAGCTCAGAGCTATGACTCTCCTGTGAATCTGTTATCTCTATGGTATCAAATTATTACTGCAAGAGTGACTGTGACATCTGTTAAGTCTTACTAATAAAAATATATGAATCATTGCTTTAAAAGTTGTGTTGGAAATGTCAGCATAAAAATAAAAGCATAAAATGTTTAGCTATTTTTATGTTTCCTCATAAAAAATAGAGTTATTGCACCACATTTAACCACTGACTAGTTTCCATATTTGCTCTTGAATTTTCCAAACATATCATAAACATCAATAGCATACTGTATATTAAAAAGCTTTACTATCTCAAGGAAAGAAAAGTTAACATTTGCGAGTAACAAAGCAGGTTTGACGTTTTTTGGTTGTAAAGTAACATCTAGATTTGTTGTTGACAGATAAGCATGTGCAGATTGGTGCTACATACAAAACCCCATCAACGTTTAGAGTTTCAGAATGATATAAATCAGATGTCATGGTGTAAATATTCAAAGAAGAATTAAAAAAAATAACACATTTGATTGCAAATAATCATTTAGGGAACAACGTGAGAAATTTGTTGTAGCAGATAAAAGCTCAAATGTCAAACTGGACAATACTTTATGGAGAGGTGAAAGACAAAAAACATTGTTTGTTCTTTTTTAAAATCAGACATGGTGTTTCTGAAAATAACCCCCAGAGCATGCTGCTTCCACCACCATGCTTCACTGATGGTGTTCTCAGCATGATAAGCAATGTCAGAAATGAGACTTGTCCTTAAACCACATCTTCTGCTTGTTTGTCGAACAAATTCCAAACAGTCCAGATTATTCACCAAAAGTTCATGCTCAATAATCCAGGTTAAAATCCAACAATGCTCAGTCAAGTCATCTGCATGGTTTTTTTTTTCGAGAGACATTTCATCCTTCATCCGAAGGACTTCTTCAGTCCAAGGAGTCACAAACAAACTGGTGTCTCATAAATACATTTATGGGAATATTGTTGTATTTGTACCTGGATTATTGAGCATGCACTTTTGGTGTTTGCACCATTTTGGCGTGACCGCCTCAGAGGAGTTGACAGGGGAGAGGGCGGGCCCCAGAAACCATCTTATCATCAGCTAACTGGTTTCTTCCACCATGGGAGTATATTTATGGGACTCCTCGGACTGAAGAAGTCCTTTGGATGAAACTTCTCAGTAAAAACAAAAGGAACTGTCCAGATGACCTGAACATTGTTGGAGTCCAGATTATTATTCCCATCAAACAAAGGCTTGATCCTGGCATCTCTTCCAGGAAGTCCAGCTCCGTGCAGCTTGGTCCTGGAGATGGATCCTCTCATTGTTGCAGAAGAGCTACAGCTCAACCCGACTTATCTTTGGCTTCCTGGACGTTTCTCTCTCTTACCAGCTCCAAGAGTTTTTGGTGAGAACCCTTGTGGTGCATCATTAGATTTATTGGAGCTCCAGGGATGTCCAGGACTTTTTTTTTTTTTATCAACTCTGAACTGTTTCAGCATCTTTGACCTGTGCTGAGATCCTTGGTCTTCATGATATCTCTTTCTAAGTTGTACTTTGCACTGCTATTTATTTTTGGAGCTTTGAAAACAGGTTATATAATTTGATTTTCCACATTTAACGGCACTAATCTGGGATGTTTTTTTAATTGTTTTTTGCTTTTGTTCAAATTCAATTCCAGGTTGTGATGCAACAAAACAGAAATATTCCCAAAAACAGATGAATACTTTTGAAAGGATTGTAAATTATGTGGGAACGGTAGATTTTTACACATGCAGGTTGCTTGGGATAAATTCTTCATCCAAAATGGGCTCACATTTTGAGTAAATCTGCTGTGGGCCTTCTCCTAGTTTCAGATCGTTCATTAATTCCTTCCAACCCACACACCGTGCACGCTTCTGTGGCACGCAGCACAAAGATCTTCTATGAACCTCTCTGTGGGCACAAGCACCGAACTGTTGGGTTTGTGTAAGTCTGTGTGTGAGGAAGAGGAAATGTGACCAAATCAAGTGTTTATTTAAGACTTTTCACAGACGTGTTACTGTCTCAAATGTGTCGGGAATTTATTTTTCTTTACAAAACCAGCACAGCTGATGAATAACAGCTTGATTATAAACTCTTGCCTAATCAGCTAAAGAGGCAGCACTAGCTTCCCAGAAGCTAAGAGCAATACTTCATTTTAAGGCTTCTGTTGCCAGATGAGCAGCTTCAGCAGTCTATAAGTAGTGATTATTTCATTTTAATTAACTGGAAACGGCTTTTAATTCAATTTTTATTTAACAAGAGTTCACAAGTACAGTATTTAAAGAAAAACATCAGTTAAATGAGCTTCTTCTATTAGCTTTCGCAAATACTCCTGATGAAGGACACAAATCTGTATTGTTAATAAATGAAATGTTACTTTTTTTGTGTTTGAAACCCACGTGTGCGCAGGACTCGGAGAACTCGGGATTTAAAGTAGGAATATACCATAATGTAGTGATGTGTCCTTCTGCGTCGAGGCTTCGAAGCGTGTGTCGAGAAATCCAGGAGAGTTTATGTGGAGTGTGTATCTAGGTGTGTACTGATGATGCAAGTAGTGACGTTTGAGGCCTCGCTAGCGGGCCGTACCATGTGATCGATTCAGGAACTGGCTCGTTTGTATGCATAAAATTCAAAATATAAGGGGCAGACAAAAAATCCATCATCACCATCATCAAAAAGACAGATTAAGATCATTTGCAGATCAAATTTACCATATTTCCTGGCGTATAAGTCGCTCTGGAGTATAAGTCGCATCAGTCAAAAAAAAAAAAACATCATAAAGAGGTAAAAAACATATAAGTCACATTTATTATGCGTCACCACTGACCCATCGTGTTTATTACGTATTTATTATGCCTTTATTTAATGGTCAAAACAGTTTTATTTTGCCTGGGCAGCACAGCGCCATCCATCGTGGTCAGAGCCGTTAGCTCTCCAGCGTTCCTCCGCCTGAACCAGCTGAGTGAAGCGAGCGTGCACGGGAGGACTCACTAGCTATGTTTACAAGGACATAAGTAATCGGATCAAACGGCCGATCGGATCAAAAGTGCGTCATGTAAACACCCCGGTCGGGTTATTTTTTGTGTATTCGGCGTGATCCGACCTAATTTGCGATCCGTTCGAAACGGGTGGTTTACGCCGATCCGTAGCCCGATGTGTGCGCATGTAAACACATGATCTGTTCCTTTTACCGGACTGTGGGAAACTGTCCTGACTGCGCATGTGCGCTGCGCGCACCCCCATCCCTCCCTCCCTCTCCCCCCTCGTGTTTACTTCTCCGCCTGGGCTGGCTAGTGGGTAGATGCTAACGCATGGTGGGGAAGTAAAACTGGTCGGTGAGCGATGCAACATTTGTAATGGAAACGTTAAAATAGCTCAAAACTATCGAACGCCTTGACCGAACGTGTAGTTATTCAAACAAGTACATGAAAAGCTGGAAGAAGCTGGAGATCGCTGGAAGAGCTTAAAGCTAAGTGCTACAAAGCTAAAAACAAAAACGGGACAAGTGGCTACGACCCCACCACTTTTTTATTTTACGTGTTGATGAACTGATGAGAGATCTGCCACTTCCAACACAGCAGGCAGCGGTGTGGATCTTATGAGGAGGAGAGGAATCTGAGGAGAGGAATCTGAGGAGAGGAATCTGAGGAGAGGAAGCTAACCAGGAGCAAAGCATCCTTTCTGGTAAGTTAGACTCTTCAAAACACATTAACCCTCTGTACTGTATTACTTGAGTAATTAGAAACAACAAATATGTAAAAATGTAATTATAATAAGAAATAAGAGTAGCTGTAGGGCTAGCATAGAACTACAGTATACTGTATTGTACATTAAAACTCCAACTAACCAGATAATTAACCTAACACATTTCAACATATCAGGGGTCCAGTTAAACTTTATTTTGTTTGTTTTTCAGATGATGAGTCCAGCTTTGAAGAGGCAGCAGCACACAACAGACAGTGGCAGGTGATGGTGGCAGGTGATGGTGGCAGGTGGCAGAAGATGCAAGAGTCCCACGTCTTCTACTGAGGAATCCCAAGAAGTTCACACATGAGCTTTAGAACAACTCAAAACTGATTTGAAAATGTTTCAATTCTCCACAACCATGTTTCTTTGTCCCCTGACAGATCTGTAAATGTATTTTTTACACAGACATTAGGATTGATAGTTTATGGTACAATTAAGGTACATGTCCTAACTTAATACAGTCAGGTGGTTTAATAAGGACTCTGAGTTTCTGCATGACTCACAGGATAAAAACACATTTGCTGTTCTATCAGGATACAGAAACATACATTTTGGAAGTAAAATCGATTATTTTGTCACCAATTTTGTTGTCCTAAATCACATGCATACATTGAAATTGTGAAAGTATGTGATGAGTTGATAAAGAAGTTACTGAATTACAGGTTACTGTAGTTTTTAAATGACCAAAGAAATTTTTTGTTATCATTACAAGATGTGATCTGTGCACATCGTCTGTTTTGTACAAACGTTTTGAACGTTTAATTTTTATGTTTTTCTGATACACCTCAAATTGCACTAAGAATGAAACATGTTTCAAACAAGCAATTTCAACTGTTTACAAGAATGTGTTAAAATGTTTGGTCCATTAAAGAGCTCAGATGTTCACTAGTATTACTTGCAGTTGTTTATTGTGATAATAATTTTATACAAATGTTAACTGCATGTGAACACAAATACATAAGTACAGTATCTTTTTAGAAGAACTCTCCACTGTGACTTCAGAAACCCGGTCATCTCTACCTCCACCTGACAGCGCCAAGGTAAACATTAAATGACTTGTTGAGGAGTCAGACGAGGACAGTTTGCGTATCCTTTGACGAGCCAGTCCAACAGCGGGCACGATCACCAACAATGAAGAGACGGACGTCCTTTGCTTCAATGTTCCTCACAGACTGCAAAAAAGGACATGCCAATATTTAGTGTTCAACTTTTTATTTGTTTAAAGTTATGGTTCAAACAAATTTTATTTGAAAGAAAACTTTACAGCTAAGTATGTCTTCTGATATACTTAGCTGTAATAGTTGTAAAATTAAATACAATATAGTAAATGTTAGCCTTACATTTTGGCAACATTTAACTATTTGTTTAAAGACATGGTTCAAACATTTTATTTTAAATAAAACTTTACAGCTAAGCATCTCTACTTTGAGATACTTAGCTGTAATAGTTGTAATACTAAATACAATATAGTAAATATTAGCCTTACTTTTGGTAACAGATGAGCCCTTTGATAGAGGTCTGAGTGGCGCAGGACATTGGCATCATGGGCACTGCCTGGCATCTTGTCACTGATGCTCCAGAAACAGGAAAACAGAGGAAGAATAGTAATTAATAACAAATACAGACAGTATCACGCAGACAGGTAGAAAAATAAAGGACAAAAAAGTTTATTAGCATACAGCGTTTTTATTGTCTTACCAACAGTTGTTGTCCACGACAGCTTGGAGGACAGAGGACGTCCAGCGCTCTCATCCTGTGAATAAAAAAACTAAAAGCACGCGCTGCTTCACCTGTAGTTCAATCAGGGAGTGCAGTAAAAACTCAGTCGCCGTCATTACAGTCTGGCACGGATCCATTGACGCGTCTGTTTACTTTCGTCCCGGAAGTAACTTCTTCTTCTGTGGTTTTTACGAAAGTAACTTCTTCTTCTGTGTTTTTTTAAAGGGGAGTGTACCACTCTGCGCATGTCAGAACTTCTGATCAGAATAAAAGCCTGCTGCATGTAAACACTCGTCATGAACGGATTGTGCCCATGTAAACGTTGCTATCTAATTATGCAATCAGAACACATTTCAATCCGGTCACAGAATTTTGCCCATGTAAACATAGCTACTGTTGCAGTTCTTAGAAATTTAAAGCGTCAGTCAAAAACTGCGTTACGAATATAGAAAAAAGAACCACATATAAGTCGCTTCAGCGCAGGACTGACAAAGCTATGCAAAAAAAATAAAAATGCAACTTATACGCCAGAAAATACGGTAGACTTTATTTGAGATCCTCACAAACGTGATTTTTTTTCTTCCTTTTATTCAACTTAAAGCTTCACAAACCAGTTATTACGGTATAATCCATTTACCTGTTTTACAATTATAGTCCACTTGATGGCGCAGTAGAGCAAATGAAGCACCATGGTGTGTCGGATCATGAGTCGAGCTATTTGATGGAAAACCTCAGAGCTTCATGAAGCTTCATCTTGCCATCACACTACCATAATGTCAAACAAGACAATGTGGAACACAGATTTATACACAGACGCTGACGAACAGACAATGACAAACACCTGGGGAAGGACAGCAGGTGGCGGCGGCAGGACTGACCACAAGAGCGAGACGCACACTAGAAAACACGAATCCTCAGTACAAGAGTCACTGGTACATTAATCAGTACATCAAATCGTTGTAGAGGCGAGACAGAGCTAAAACACATTCTGGTTCATTTAAAACCCTAACAAGAAATCACATTAGTTTAAAGTACAATTTTTATTAGTACCATATATTTCTGTCGAGCATATACAGTATTTTCACATTTCCACAGAAAAAAACTCAATTTTATTGTTCATCTGTTTGTCTTGATTGACAGGTGTCCTTCATACACATCTGTGATTTATTGTCCACCAGGCAGTGACCGTAGATGGGTGAGAGCCCCACTCTTTACAATAACCATAATTTCCACTAGTGTGTATAGGCCTGTCACAATAACATTTTACTGGTCGATAAATTGTCTCATAAATTATTGCGATAAACGATAATATTGTTTGAAATTTGTCAATAATTAGTCATTATTGTCAAATTTAATTAGAAATGTTAATTTGTTTTGAATGCAGTGCCATTTATTGACCACCAGATGGCAGTATAGGACTGTATGAACCTAAGGATGGACAGTGAGGGAGCGAGCAGCGCGTCTCTTTAAGAAAAAGAGGAGGGAGGCCCCTTGACGTGACATGGGCTGTTTCTCTCTGGTTCTCAAAATAGCAGATGCTCAGTGTGGTTTGAGCTCTTTAGCATAGCATTTTTCACACAAAGCTTTTAATAAAAAAAAATAAAAAAACAGTAAACAAGTTCTCAGCTTTTTTTTGCAGCGAAAAACAACTTTTTACACGAAGGCACGAGTTTCAACTGTTAATTTTGGAGCTTTGACAAGACAGAGGCTTTTTCCAGAGGTCGGCCTGTTAGCTTAGCTCGTAGCTTAGCTGCTTTTAACGATCCAACAACGCGATTTTGGACGATTAAAACAGATTTTAGAGAGAAAGTGAGGGGTCAGTGAAGAGCACCGGAGTTGAGCCTTTTGTCATCCAGTGTCTTCAGTAGAAAGAGAGACACGAAGAAATGATGAAACCGATAAATGAACACGAGGTCCATAAGTTTAATGTATAAGGCGATTAACTGATTTTGTGTTTATCGCGACAGGTCTATGTGTAGCTATTTTTCTGCATGTTATCATAAACAAACTGATTCTTTCGACACCTAAATCACTTTCTGCTTTTCACTGTAAACATGGACACCTGCTTAAGTTGAACAAAGTTACTCAGCTCTCGAGGGGGTTCTGGAAACAGCTGGAGCTGAGTCCACATCGTCCCTGTGGATGAAGTCCAGAGGTTTTATCATCCCGTCCTGCAGATCCCTGGAACATATAACACGTATTTATTATGATAAACATTTGGAATAAGTCAGAAGCACACAGTGGAACTAAACAACCAATATAGATGTTACAATTAATTATATTTGTTACCTCAGCTAGTTGTTTTTTTTACAGTCACAAGGGCACAGCTGTATTTACAAGAGAATAATGACATATCTAGAGTTTTCCTCTCCCTGAAAGTTGTTACACAACAGCTGCACACAGAAGGAGCCTTTGTGTTCACTTTCTCCACTCCGTTGACTTTCACGCTGTCCTGCAACCTTCATCGAGTCCCTGGAGATGGATGTTGTGAGCAAAGCTCGAAAACAAAGTAAAAGTGTAAAAGCCATGCAGCGAGGTCCACCCTGGAGATGATGAGATTCCTGAACGACTGACTTCATCTCCTCTCTGTGGTCCAGCTCCTCTGAAACAACAGGGCTGACAGCACCGGAGCCGTAAACGTTCTGAGAGGTTTACAAGAAAAAACACAACTGCCTGAAAGTGAGTGGACGGAGTCAGAATATTGAAAAGTTGATGGATATGCAAATAGATCTGCCAGTTTAATTATATATTTTTCTTAGATGTTATATTAATGAAAATAGAGCATTGTGGTTTGTTAAATCTATATACAAGTTCAAGTTTAGTTTTTGTCATTCGCATCACATGTGGTACATGAGGTGGAAGAAAACTGTGTACTCCAGGTCCCAGTTACACCCAAATATAACAAAAATATAAAGTATAAAAAAACGGTATACAGGTAGTCCTCGAGATACAACGGAGATCCGTTCCCACGCTACGTCGTAACTCGAATTTTGACGTAACTCGGAACATACCGGTACGTCCAAACTGCACCTTATATGTACAGACTGTATTTTACCAAGCACTTAGTCTATCCTAACACAGTACCCTACATAATTATCAAAAAACACAGACATTTGGAGCCATAATGAAGGAATAAAAGAGTTAATTTCCTACTCTGGACTGGTGGTGAAGCTTTTCCTCGTTTCTCCTCCCTCCTCCAGATTCTCCATTCGTTTACGTTGTAAAACAGCCGTCCATAGAACAGCTACTTTTCCACAGCTGTTGTCTGTCCAGCTTGTTCCAACAAGTTTTGTTTTGTTTTTTGAATGTCCAGAGGACCTGACTTAGCTTTTTTAGAGAGTACAGGCAGCTGTAGCCTCCGCAGCTAAACCGGAAACTGCGTAAATCAGCTTCAAAATAAAATAATTCAAATTTTATTATTTTATTATTTTTTTAAATGGGAGGTGCGTCGTAACCGCAAAATGTCATAACTCGAGGCCGTCGTAAGTCGAGGACTACCTGTATAAGTATCTAAGATATAAACTATTCTAAATGAACGCTAAACGGTATGCTAAAAGATCTACGACATACGTTAAACACTAATAATGTAAAATAATACTGTATATTGAACAGCAGCCCAAACATAAGTCTGTGGTGAGTAGATGGGTATGAATAAAGCAGCATGAGATCAGCAGCATCAAAAATCAGCAGCGCTGATAATCAGAAGCATGAGATCAGCAGCATGGATAATAAGCCGTGTGAGATCAGCAGCACGGATAAGCAGCTGCATGAGATCAGCTGTGTGAGATCAGCAGCATGGATAATCAGCTGCATGAGATCAGCAGCATTAGATCAGCAGCATGGATAATCAGCCGTGTGAGATCAGCAGCACGGATAAGCAGCTGTGTGAGATCAGCAGCATGGATAATCAGCTGCATGAGATCAGCAGCAGGATAATCAGCTGCATGAGATCAGCAGCATGGATAATCAGCGTGTGAGATCAGCAGCACGGATAATCAGCTGCATGAGATCAGCTGCATGAGATCAGCTGCATGAGATCAGCTGCATGAGATCAGCAGCATGAGATCAGCAGCATGGATAATAAGCAGAGTGGGATCAGCAGCATGGATAATCAGCTGCATGAGATCAGCTGCATGAGATCAGCAGCATGAGATCAGCAGCATGGATAATCAGCAGCAAGCTATCAGCAGCATGGATAATCAGCTGCATGAGATCAGCAGCATGAGATCAGCAGCATGAGATCAGCAGCATGAGATCAGCAGCATGAGATCAGCAGCATGAGATCAGAGGCATGGATAATCAGCAGAGTGGGATCAGCAGCAAGCTATCAGCAGCATGGATAATCAGCTGCATGAGATCAGCAGCATGGATAATCAGCTGCATGAGATCAGCAGCATGGATAATCAGCTGCATGAAATCAGCAGCATGGATAATCAGCTGCATGAGATCAGCAGCATTAGATCAGCAGCATGGATAATCAGCTGCATGAGATCAGCAGCATGAGATCAGCTGCATGAGATCAGCTGCATGAGATCAGCTGCATGAGATCAGCAGCATGAGATCAGAAGCATGAGATCAGCAGCATGAGATCAGAAGCATGAGATCAGCAGCATGGATAATCAGCTGCATGAGATCAGCAGCATGAGATCAGCAGCATGAGATCAGCTGCATGAGATCAGCAGCATGAGATCAGAAGCATGAGATCAGCAGCATGAGATCAGAAGCATGAGATCAGCAGCATGGATAATCAGCTGCATGAGATCAGCTGCATGAGATCAGCTGCATGAGATCAGCTGCATGAGATCAGAAGCATGAGATCAGCAGCATGAGATCAGCAGCATGAGATCAGCAGCATGGATAATCAGCAGCACAGATAAGTCACATATCACCAATTAAAGTGGCATTACAGTGATTTTTTTCTTCTAAAAGGACTCTCAGGCTCAGTTGTGAATGACTCTCGGCTACATCCTCACAACATCTGTCAAATTGACAGTTACAACCATTTTCGTGTTTATAAGGTCATTTGGCTGTGGCAGCCATCTTGAATCCGTCTGACTCCAAGTGTTCATTAGATGTTAGATGTTCATTAGATGTTAGATGTTCATTCACCTCAAGATGGCGGCTGAACAGAGTGGACGTGTTTAGTCGGGCTCCTGCCAGTATTACCTCCAAAAGGAGTATTCGAAGAGCTTTTTTGCGCTGGATGTGCAGAGATGTACAGAGAGGAGCGTTGAAAAAGCTGCGGAAATTGGACTGGAACTTGCGATCCAGAATTATGAATCTACAAGCCAACGTGTCCGTGAGTTTTTGCCGAGAGTTAGCCTAGCGTAGCTACAAACCGGGCTAATCAAAGCTAACCGAGCTAGCTCACCGTAACCGGGTGCTGTAGTTGCAGGCTTCGTAAACAAATAAACCGGAGAATACGCTGGTTATTACGAAGAAAAGCGGGCCGGCACGCTGGGGTGCTTTGTTGCAGTGAAAGAACACAACAAAACACGCTACAGTGGTAGCGCGGTGGTGGGCCAAGCGTGGTATACGCCGCCTGGAACTTTAAGCTGGGCCGGGCACCACGAGTGAGCCGAGCGCCGTGTACGCCGCCTGGAGCGCCGTAGGAGAGCCGGAGGACCGCGGCCTGGAGTTCGAGCTGGGCTGGGAGCCGTGAGAGAGCCGGGGCCAGGCACCGCGAGTGGGCCGAACGTGAACGCCGCCTGAGAGTCGTGGGAGAACCGGAGGACCGCGGCCTGGAGTTCGAGCTGGGCTGGGAGCCGTGAGAGAGCCGGGGCCAGGCACCGCGAGTGGGCCGAACGTGAACGCCGCCTGAGAGTCGTGGGAGAACCGGAGGACCGCGGCCTGGAGTTTCGAGCTGGACGGATCGCCGTGGGAGAGCCGGGGGACCGCCGCTTGGGGCTGAGCGGGCTTCGGAGCTGGGCCTGGAGCTACGTGCTGTGCTAACTAGGCTGCATCGGTTCTGGTGGGGGTCGGAGCTGGGCCTGGAGCCACTGGAGCTGAGTGCGGTGCTGGCTGGACTGCGTCTGATCTAGTGAGTGGACCTCTTCGGATGGTGGATCTGATTGCTGCAGGCTGCTGAAACTGTGAGTTCTAAACTAATAACTGCTAATCTGGGTGCTGCACTGCTGGGCCACACCAATCATCTTTAGGCCTGTGAGCCTCGTGGAATGGCCACGTGGTTCAGTGAATAAACCAAAGTCCTGCTACCAATAGGTCACAAACTCTGTAAGTATGACAAGAGGTAAAGGACTAAAGTCACCAGTCTCTGTAAATATGAAAAATAGAGGACAAAAGTCACCAGACTCGGAGAGAAACAACTCAGAAATGCAAGAATTTAAAGAATCACTCAACTTTATGAGTGGACAAATAGAAAGTTTAACAGCAAAGATGGTTTCCCAGGACAGTCTGGTTAAAGAAATAAGAGAACTGAAAGAACTGGTAACTAACAAAGACAAGATAATTGCTGATTTAGAACAAAAAATAGAGGATTTAGAACAATTATATATATAATAGCACTGTCAGAGACATGGCTTAATGATGATAACACTAGTAATATTCACATCGAGGGGTATGATTTATATCATATGAACAGAAATAATAAAAGAGGTGGTGGTGTCGCACTATTTGTCAATAATGAAATAAAATGTAAATTAAATAATGAAATGTCAATAATAGTTGATAATATTATGGAAATGATAACAATAGAAATTATAAACAAAAACGATAAAAACATAATAATAAGTTGTGTATATAGATCACCAGGAGCAAATATAGAAATATTCACGGATAAAATCTTGGAACTAATGGAGAAAAGTTTTAATAAAAATATTTTCTTGTGTGGAGACTTTAACATTGATATGGGAAATAAAACAGATTCAAATAACATAAGCACATTTATAAACTCAATGTACAGTTTAAATATGTATCCATTGATATCAAAGCCAACAAGAATTACAACTCATAGTGCCACAATAATTGATAATATTTTCACAAATATAACAAATAGGGATGTGATTGGTGGTATCTTAACGACCGACTTAAGTGATCATTTACCAGTTTTCACAATCTTTAAAAATGATCAAAAAATCACAAAAGCAGACACAACGAAGAAAAAAATCATAAACACATCAAAAAAAGTTTTGGAAAAATTGAAAGAGGATCTGGATAAACAAGACTGGAATGATGTGTATGTTGATGATGCGAACAGGGCATATGATGAGTTTATGAATATCTTGGAAACCCTGTATGAAAAGAATTGTGTGCAAACAAATTACACAAAGAGAAATACGAATGATCAACCATGGATGACAAAAGGGTTAAGAAATGCATGTAAAAAAAAGAATTATTTGTATTCATGTTTCTTGAAATTGCGAAGTCAGAGCGCAGAAGAAAAATATAAAAAGTATAAAAATAAATTAGTAGGGATTATAAGGAAACATAAGAAAGAATATTATAGTAAATTATTAGATAAAACTAATGGTGATATGAAAGCAACATGGCGAGTAATGAATGGTGTACTGAAGAATCATAAAGCAAAAACTGGTATTTCAAAATATTTTGTAAAAGACAACGATGAAGTTCATGATGAAAATGAAATTGTAAATGGATTTAATCAATATTTCGTGAATGTTGGATCAAGCCTTGCAGCTAAGATACCAAAAGTAGATAAAAATATGATCCACTCAATTACAGGTTGTGCAAATAGTATTTTCCTAAATGGAACTAACAAAGAGGAAATAATGAATGTACAAGCCCAAAACCAGAAAAGTTGGCACGTTGTGCAAATCGCAAATAAAAACAGAATACAATGACTTGCAAATCTTTTTCAACCCATATTCAACTGAATAGAATGCAAAGACAATATATTTAATGTTCGAACGGAGAAACTTTATTTTGTTTTGCAAATAACCATTAACTTAGAATTCAATGGCAGCAACACATTGCAAAAAAGTTGGCACAGGGACATATTTACCACTGTGTTACATCGCCTTTCCTTTTAACAACACTCAGTAAACGTTTGGGAACTGAGGAGACCAATTTTTGAAGCTTTTCAGGTGGAATTCTTCCCCATTCTTGCTTGATGTACAGCTTAAGTTGTTCAACAGTCCGGGGTCTCCGTTGTCGTATTTTACGTTTCATAATGCGCCACACATTTTCAATGGGGGACAGGTCTGGACTGCAGGCAGGCCAGGGGAGGACCCGCACTCTTTTGCTACGAAGCCACGCTGTTGTAACACGTGCAGAATGTGGCTTGGCATTGTCTTGCTGAAATAAGCTGGGGCGTCCATGAAAAAGACGTCGCTTGGATGGCAGCATATGTTGCTCCAAAACCTGTATGTACCTTTCAGCATTAATGGTGCCTTCACAGATGTGTAAGTTACCCATGCCTTGGGCACTAATGCACCCCCATACCATCACAGATGCTGGCTTTTGAACTTTGCGCCTATAACAGTCCTGATGGTTCTTTTCCTCTTTGGTCCGTAAGACACGACGTCCACAGTTTCCAAAGACAATTTGAAATGTGGACTCATCAGACCACAGAACACTTTTCCACTTTGCATCAGTCCATCTCAGATGAGCTCGGGCCCAGCAAAGCCGGCGGCGTTTCTGGATCTTGTTGATGAATGGCTTTTGCTTTGCATAGTAGAGCTTTAACTTGCACTTACAGATGTAGCGACGAACTGTAGTTACTGACAGTGGTTTTCTGAAGTATTCCTGAGCCCATGTGGTGATATCTTTTACACACTGATGTCGGTTTTTGATGCAGTACCGCCTGAGGGATCGAAGGTCACGGGCATTCAATGTTGGTTTTCGGCCTTGCCCCTTACGTGTAGTGATTTCTCCAGATTCTCTGAACCTTTTGATGATATTACGGACCGTAGATGGTGAAATTCCTAAATTCCTTGCAATAGCTCGTTGAGAAAAGTTGTTCTTGAACTGTTCGACAATTTGCCCACGCATTTGTTCACAGAGTGGTGACCCTCGCCCCATCCTTCTATGTGGATGACTGAGCATGTCAAGGAAGCTGCTTTTATACCCAATCATGGCACCCACCTGTTCCCAATTTGCATGTTCACCTGTGGGATATTCCAAATAAGTGTTTGATGAGCATTCCTCAAATTTCTCTGTCTTCTTTGTCACTTGTGCCAGCTTTTTTGAAACATGTTGCAGGCATCAAATTCCAAATGAGCTAATAATTGCAAAAAATAACAAAGTTTACCAGTTCGAACGTTAAGTATGTGGTCTTTGCAGTGTGTTCAATTGAATATAGGTTGAAAAAGATTTGCAAGTCATTGTATTCTGTTTTTATTTGCGATTTCCACAACGTGCCAACTTTTCTGGTTTTGGGCTTGTAGTAAAACATCTTACAGACAAGAGATCGAAAGACTGGGTGGACATGGATATGATGTTTGTAAAGGACATAATGAGCCATGTTATTGAGCCGTTCACATACATATGTAACTTATCATTTTCAACAGGAATTTTTCCAGATAATATGAAAGTAGCTAAGGTCGTTCCTCTTTTTAAAAATGGTGATAAATGTGTATTCAACAATTATAGACCTATATCCTTGTTACCACAGTTTTCAAAAATTCTTGAAAAACTATTTGTAAACAGACTAGACCAATTTATAGATAAACAAAATATTCTAAGCAGCAGTCAGTATGGGTTTAGATCAAAAAACTCTACATCAATGGCTCTCATGGAATTAATGGAACAAATAACTACTGCTGTCGATCAAAAACAACACTGTATCAGTATCTTTGTTGATTTAAAAAAAGCATTCGATACTATTGATCACACAATACTCCTTGAAAAACTGAACAAATATGGTATTAGAGGACCAGCATTACAGTGGGTATCTAGCTACTTAAAAAATAGGAAACAATTTGTACAAATAAATGATGTAAGATCTGACCTCTGTAATATCACATGTGGAGTTCCCCAAGGTTCTGTACTTGGACCAAAGCTTTTTATTTTATATGTGAATGACTTGGTAAATGTGTCAGGACTCCTTAAATGTGTACTTTTCGCAGATGATACCACTTTTTTCTGTTCAGGTGAAGATATAGAACAAATGTTAGAATTGATAAAGACAGAATTTGTAAAGATACAAACTTGGTTTAAAATAAATAAATTATCATTAAATCTAGAGAAAACTAATTACATGATATTCGGTAATAGAAAGAAAACTGTTGATGTTCCACTCAAAATTGAGGATGTTGAGATTTGTAGAGTGAGTGAGGTGAAGTTTTTGGGTGTTATCATTGATGACAAACTGACATGGAAACAACACATAAATTCTGTAAGAATAAAAATAGCTAAATCGATAGCAGTACTGTACAAAGTCAGAGACCTATTGAATGATAAGGCTCTGTATTTGTTGTATAACACAATCATTGTTCCACACTTAATCTATTGTATTGATGTTTGGGGGAATGCGTGTAAAACAATCACAAAGCCTATTTTTGTATTACAGAAAAGAGCTGTAAGAATTATCACTAGAAAGCATTACCGTCATCCATCAAGTACATTATTTTATCAACTAAAATTACTGAAGTTCCATGATTTGGTAGACTATAATATTTTATCAGTTATGTATAGAGCTCAAAATAATGCATTACCTTTAAATATCCAAATGCACTTTGTTAAAAGACAAAGTTGTTATAATCTTAAGGGAACAGAGTTGTTTGTAAAACCACAATTCAGAACCAGTTTGAAGGGACGTTCTACCTCAATCCAGGGAATTAGATTATGGAATGGCTTGGAGAATGTAGTTAAAAATGCCAAGTCAATGTTTACATTTAAAAAAATGATCAAAACAAATATGTTAAAAAAATATATGTGAAATAACGTAATGTGTATTGCATTAGTTAGAAAATTAGAAAGTGTTAGTCATTTTGTACTGTATTAGTATTAGTTAGAAAACTAGAAAGAGTTAGTCATTTTGTACTGTATTAGTATTAGTTAGAAAATTAGAAAGAGTTAGTCATTTTGTACTGTTGGTTGAAGAATATTATTGTTTAACCTGATTGTTGGAAAAAGTTGGTTGAAGATTATTATTGTTTACATGGTTTGACTACTGTTGTTTAATCTGATTGTTGGAGATAAGGGGCAGATATAATAAGATTTATTCTTCTTTCTGCCACCTTTCATTTTTTTACATTTTGTACACTATCATTATGAGATTGCCTTGTATTGTTTCTTTTGTAAAAAAATGAACAAATTTAATAAACATAAACATAAACATATAGATGCACATATTTTCTGCAGGTTTTAATAAAATCTGTTCAGTGCTTCATGAGATATTTTGCTAACAGACATGCACGGACAAAATAAGATTTTGCTCCACATTTGTTTTGCAGATGCGAGAAATAATTATCAGAAAAATGAACAAGAAAATTATACATAAAGCAGCAAGAAAAAGTGTTTACCTGTCACATCTGAGTGAACGCTTGAACAAGGCGTGTTTCTGTTGAAACTGTCATTTTCAGCTCTGTAAATAGTTGTTTTTTTAGAAAAACTAATCAGGAGCATGGGCATTTTGCAAAGAAGAAGCCGTGTGTGGAACAAAATAAAAGAGATTGAAGTTTCCAACACAGACCGAGTCTAAATCTGATTCCTTGAAGGTTTGTCAGAATATTAATTATTTTAATGTTGCAGCTCAGTTTTAATAGTAATGTGCTTGTCTTGTTTATGATTCTGACGTATCTCAGTTTCGAAACAATCAGATTAAAAAATTAAAGGTTCTGGTAATGTTTAACACTGTTTTGTTACTTTCAGGAGACGTTGGGGTCACGTGTCAGGGGACATCTTAAACAAGGATATTTCATGCATTGAACATTCTTCCTGTGCTGTGTCACATGGGTGGAGAAACTACAGTTATCAGGTCATCCGCCCTTCATTCTCTTTCCACAGCTGCACTCGATGATCACCGGTATGCGAGTGTGTCTCTGTGTGTTGTTCGCTGCTGTGAGTCACTGATTCCACTTTGCCTGATGAAGTCGTCTCAAAATGACATGTCAACAGTTCTGTGCGTGTCTGTAAGCAAGAACATGAACTGTCACGTGTGCTTACACTTATTGACATTTAATTCTGTTGCACTTTGTAGCACTTTGAGATTTTCATTAATGAAAAGTGCGTTATAAATTGAATTCATTATTATTATTATTATTATTAGAGCCCTGCATGCTTGTGTGTGTGCTTTCTGACCAACGGAATCAACTCATATGTGGGTGTGCATTACCCAGAACTTTATGATACGGCATCGAGGAGTGGATAAAGCAGATGTTTTGTGCTAGCCCAGCTGGAAAGTTGTACATAATAAAATTATGGGCACAGATAAGTCACATATAATCACATGGAATATAGTCACATATAATAAAATTATGTATGAGTGTAATTCTATCAGTCAAGACCAGTTTTAACTACAGTAATGAATAACAAAACTTCAAGGAGCAGTAGTAGTTGACCTATATATTTATTGAAAACTTGTTTTCTTCTATTGCGTCGTTGTTTCTTCGACTGCCTTCTGTCACTCCTTCCTAGTCTTCCTGATGATGTAGAAGTTGGACACCTGAATCATGCCGTTCTGCTTGTTGCTGTGGGCCACAAACACCAGCGCATCAGGGAAACAGCACTACTCAGGAGTAAAGGGATTAGCACAACGGTGAATAATCACAACCTCACAACATCTGAGTCAAGGAGAGCTCAGCTCATTACCCGTTAGTGCGTCTGAGACAACAGACACACACTTGTTGGACCCAACCTGAACCAAGGCAGAAAAACATACAGAAGCCTTAAGTTAATACAAATTATAGATGCTGTATTTACCTCCATCCATCTTATCCGGGGTCGGGTCGCGGGGGTAGCAGCCTAAGTAGGGAGGCCCAGACTTCCCTCTCCCCAGCCACTTGGAGCAGCTCCTCCGGGGGAATCCCAAGGCGTTCCCAGGCCAGCCGAGAAACATAGTCCCTCCAGCGTGTCCTGGGTCTTCCTCTGGGTCTCCTCCCGGTGGGACATGCCCGGAACACCTCACCAGGGAGGCGTCCAGGAGGCATCCTAACCAGATGCCCGAGCCACCTCAACTGGCTCCTCTCGATGTGGAGAAGCAGCGGCTCTACTCCGAGTCCCTCCCGGATGACTGAGCTTCTCACCCTATCTCTAAGGGAGAGTCCAGACACCCTGCGGAGAAAACTCATTTCAGCCGCTTGTATCCGAGATCTCGTTCTTTCGGTCACAACCCAAAGCTCATGACCATAGATGAGGGTGGGAACGTAGATCGATCGGTAAATTGAGAGCTTTGCCTTTTGACTCAGCTCTCTCTTCACCACGACAGACCGGTACAGCGCCCGCTTCACTGCGGACGCTGCACCTATCCGCCTATCGATCTCACGCTCCAGTTTTCCCTCATTCGTGAACAAGACCCCGAGATACTTAAACTCCTCCACTTGGGGCAGGACCTCCTCCCCGACCCGGAGAGGGCATGCTACCCTTTTCCGGCTCAAGACCATGGCCTCGGATTTGGAGGAACTGATCCTCATCCCGGCCGCATCACACTCGGCTGCAAACCGCTCCAGTGAAAGTTGTAAATCACGAACTGATGAAGCCAATAGGACCACATCATCTGCAAAAAACAGAGAAGCGATTCTAAGGTCACCAAAACGGATCCTCTCAACACCTTGGCTGCGCCTAGAAATTCTGTCCATAAAAGTTATGAACAGAATCGGTGACAAAGGGCAACCTTGGCGGAGTCCAACTCTCACCGGAAACGAGCCTGACTTACTGCCGGCAATGCGGACCAAGCTCTGACACCGGTCGTACAGGGACCTAACAGCCCATATCAATGGGCCTGGTACCCCATACTCCCGGAGTACCCCCCACAGAACCCCCCGAGGGACGCGGTCGAATGCCTTTTCCAAGTCCACAAAGCACATGTAAACTGGTTGGGCAAACTCCCACGCACCCTCCAGGACCCTGCTGAGGGTGTAGAGCTGGTCCAGTGTTCCACGACCAGGACGAAAACCACACTGCTCCTCCTGAATCCGAGGTTCGACTATCCGACGGACCCTCCTCTCCAGAACCCCTGAATAGACCTTACCAGGGAGGCTTAAGAGTGTGATCCCCCTATAGTTGGAACACACCCTACGGTCCCCCTTTTTGAATAGGGGAACCACCACCCCAGTCTGCCAATCCAAGGGAACTGCCCCCGATGTCCACGCGATATTGCAGAGTCGCGTAAGCCAACACAACCCCACAACATCCAGAGCCCTAAGGAACTCAGGGCGAATCTCAGCTGTATTTACCTTTCATTTTTAATCAATCAAAAGGAAAACCTGCTTTAGTTTTGCTATTATGGACAATTTGGTGTAAATAAATGGGAAAAATAAATAAACACCCTGACTACTTCTGTCATGTTTCTGCCCTGTCATGCCATGATCTGCTCCTCTGTCACTCTGCCACGCCCACTCTGCAGTCTCAGCTCGCCAGCCCTGATTCACCACACCTGTTCTGGTCCACATTTAAGGACTCCTCTCACCACTCTTCTCTGCCAGATTATACTGACAATAACGGGGTTTTAGGATTCGTACATGACGCTGGACAACAAGATGTGATGGTTTGGTTCTTGCCTCTGTACCCAGACTCAGTTGCCTTGGGCAGAATGGATCAGATCTCTGGGATTTTTACACAGGTACGTTCCATCTGTGTGTGGCCACATCATTTTGGACATTTTCAGTATTTTTTGGACCAACACAGACTCAAGGTAGATGTCATTATGTTCTGCCTGTACTCAAAACAACTGTGTGTTTATCTGAATCTGGCTCCCCCGGCTGGCCTTCAAGGCCACCTTATCTGAATACGCCTGGAGGACATGTAATCTGATGCTCAACCCCCGCCCATCGGGAACTCCGTCAACCAGAGTAAACCAGCTGAATAAACATTCTGTCATCATTTCAGGACTCTTGGATTCTCATTAGCGTTGACCTTGGCCGTTCCCCGACATCCCTCGAGAATGTTTACGGATCTCATCGGAGGAGCTGTTGATTATTCCATCAGAACTCTCACAGTGCCCCTGAGAGCTTCTATGAATATTGCTCAATTGTTCTCGGTGTCTCCCCGCTCTGTAGACTGTCTACGTCACTATGTGCTTATTTGTGTGAGGTGTTTTTTAATATAATTTTTTTTCTCAGGCATGAAGAAAGATTTTAATAGGAATTTTTTCACCTACATTTACTAATGTGTCCAGTTTCATTACTTTTTGTCTGTCTCACTTGTAAATGAGTCTTCGAGGCTCAGTGAGAATAACCTGGAGAAATAAAGGTTGAATGAAAGAATGGTTTAAAAGTTTACTGCAATGCATCTGCTGGTGGAAGTCAGAATCCAGTGGTGGGAGCTATTTTCTCAACCGGGAGAGGTGGGGGCCACCTGAAGGAGTTAGGAAAGATGACGTCAGCATCATTGGGGGAAGCACAGCTGCAGGGCAGAGCTGAGGAGAGCGTGGTCCAGGTGTAGAGGTGGGGTTCATGCACAGGGGGTCAGAGATCCAGATCCAAATCTGTATGATAAGCCGTGAGTGGTAGTCGTTGAGCTAGAAGGAGTAGTTGGTAACGAGGTCAGAAAGGCAAAACCAGAGCAGACAAGGAGCAGGCTGATCGGGGTTTCCAAGAGGCAGGCGTGAGGTCAAGACGTGAAGATCAGACAAAGCTGTGACAAGAACGCTGGACATCTACGACCAAGAGGGTTTGATATGGAAGATGTGGCTGAGGAAAGAGACGTCCGAGCCTCCCTGCTCAAGTTGTCACGGCTCGAGAACGAGCACCAAATAACAAGTTCAGTTCAGTTCATATGTACAGCACCAAGTCACAACAGAAGTCGTCTCAGGGCACTGAACAGAAACATTCTTTTACATAAAATAATAATTTAACATTATTTATCTGAGGAGCAGACTGCTTTGAGTTTAACTCCATCACAGAACTCTCATCTTGAACAAGCAAGAAGGAAACAGTGGAAAGGAAAAACTTTCTCGTGAGGAAGAAACCTTTAGCAGAACCAGACTCAGGACAAGCGTCATCTGCTTCGACCGGCTGGGTTTGAGAGGAACAGATACACAATGGCAGGTCAAGAATCACATGTTAAGATAGAAATACAGGTATTCCTCGACTTACGACGGAGTTCCGTTCCTACGCGCCGCCGTAACCTGAATGTCGACGTAAGTCGGAACATACGTAAATACAGTACTTCACCTTATACGTCCAGTTCTGTATTTTACCAAGCGCTTAGCCTATCCTAACACAGTACTGTACCCTACATAATTATCAAAACACACATACATTTGGAGCCATAATGAAGGGAAAAAAGAGTTAATAACCTACTGGTAAGCTGGAGAAGCCTCCTCCGTATTCTGTATTGCGTTTACGTTGTAAAACCGCCGTCCATAAAACAGCTACTTTTCCACAGCTGCTGCCTGTCCAGCTTGCTCCATCAAGTTTTGTTTTGTTTTTCTGAATGTCCAAAGGACCAGACTTGGCTTTTTTAGAGTACAGGGCAGCTGTAGCCTCCGCAGCTAGTAAACAGAAACCGGAAACTGCGTAACTCGGCTTCAAAATAACATTTTCTAAATATATACATGTACATTTATTTTTATTTTTATGGGAGGTGCGTCGTAACCGCTAAACATTGTAACTCGAGGCCATCGCAAGTCGAGGACTACCTGTAGTATCAAACACAAACTGTTCAGTTTTAGCAACTCATTTAAGGAAATGAGGTCAATTTCCTATAGCAGACCAAGCCAACCCTAACTATAGGATTTATCAAACAGAAAGTGTTAATCCCAGTCTTCAAACTGGACAATGTGTCAGCCTCATGGACACAAACTGGAAGTTGGTTCCACAAGAGAGGAGCCTGACAACTGAAAGATCTTCCTCCATTCTGCTGCTGGAAACTCTAGGAACCACAAGTAAACCTGCAGTCTGACAGTGAAGTGCTCTGTTAGTAAAATATGGAACAATAAGATCTGTAATATAAGATGGAGCTAGGTTGTTGAGAGCTTTGTAGGTTAGAAGTAAGATTTTGAATTCAGTTCTGGATTTGACAGGGAGCCAGTGGAGAGAAACTAAAACTGGAGAGACATGATCTCTCCCAGTAACTCCAGTTAAGACTCTGGCAGCAGCATGTTGGATCAACTGAAGACTTTTTAAAGAACTATTTGGACACCCAGATAACAAACCATTGCAATAGTCCAGTCTAGACGTGACGAATGCATGAACCAGTTTTTCTGCATCATTTTTACATGTTTCTAATTTTAGTGATATTACGCAGGTGGAAGAAGGAGGTTCTAGTAACATTTTTAATGTGGGGGATAAAAGACATGTCCTGATCAAAATAACACCAAGATTTTTAACAACATTTTTAACAACCGGATCTACGGTTAGAGAAAAAAAGAGCACTGACATAAGTTTGTTGGTAAAATGTGGGATGTACACTTTGACCATCACATCCAAAGTTCCAATTGCAAAACCGATAGACAATACCTTTAAGGAGATGCACACGAATCCCGCACCAAAACAATACGTACGCTTGATGTTGCAGATTGTTGAGGAAGTTGTCAATGTGGTCTTGTCGCACGTCCCCATCTATGCGAGCCAAGCAGGTGTAAAGTTTAGCAAAGGTATCAAAGGGGATCCTGGCAGGACCACCTTCCTCGTCGTTTGTCAGGATCTCACAGGCGAACTTCAGAGAACTCAAAAGGGTCTGAATTTAAAGAAACACAACAGAAAACTATGCATTTTGTACATACTGTATTCAAACAGACAGAAAAATCTTCCCACGTGGATCAAGGCTGCCCTCATGTGGTTAGTATTCAGCAGCCCTGAACACAGCAGTGCCTTTTTCAGACAATTCTTCATGCTTTAAAAAAATGTTTGCTCAGACTCCTGCAGTTTAATTTACTGGACGAAAACAAAGTGCCCAACAAAAATCCACATAACAGTAAGAAAGCCACGTATACAATCTGCACCTTAAGGTTTTCCAGCTGTGCCTGGCCTTTAGATGAAGAAGTGTTATTAGGATTTATATCTGACCATATGGAACATCTCACCGTTCCCAAAGCGCCACAGCCCAGGGCAAAAACCTCCATCCAGTCGATTTCTGTGCTGAAGCTGCCCAACGACAGCAGGCTCTCCAGCTGCTCCACAGGAAGACACAGACCCTTCCATTTTGTCTGCAGCTCCTCCCTGCTGCAAGGTTGCATTGGGGAAAGCTGTGATTGTGAGAGGAAGAAGAGACTTGAAGGTAGAAAGTGGCAAATCACATTGCATTTAATACTAAAAATTACATTGGAATAAGTTCTTTTCACTTGCAGCGTGTTGAAAATATCCATAAGCAATGATCACGTGTGTTTAGAAGTCTGCTGACCTGCTGGTGGAGGATCTTCAGCAGACCTGGAGTCAGTTCAGTGCCCGTCTTTGTGGCAACATTCATCTCCAGCCTCTCTTTGACAGGGAGACGCTCTCCTTTAGCCAGTGCATTGAAATACCTACGGGTTGATGCAATTACAGCGTAAGCACACAGATGTTATTAACAGCTGTGCCTTGCACTTGGATTAGTTTAATAAGATTTGCTGTTGTTTTGTTATAAGTTTCCGGTTTGCTTTATTTCAACAATAATTTTCTAAGAAATTAAATTTGGTATTACTTTTTGTCATCAGGGATAGAGTGCAATTTAAGTCTACTGCTGATAGCAGCACGAAACAAAATTATTATTACAATGGCAAATTATAAGACAATGCTTAGAGGTATAAAACATTCTGTGCTGTTTAATTAGTGCAGTCAAGATCATGTTTTTTTTTTTCCTTTGTTAGAGAGTCAGATGGTTTAACCACAGCATTAGCATGCAAGCCTTTGGGACCTAATTACAGCCAATCAATGCAAAAAGAAAATCATTCACACGTAGACGGGGGCTGCTTCTTCATGCAGTGGTTTCCCCACGAGATCTTATTGTGGTAGCCATTATTTCAGTGATGAAGATTAGAATAACACGATAAATGCAGCATTCCTGAAGCATCACTTACGCTGCACTCCACACCAGCAAATCCTTGGGTTGTGTTCGGATGGCTGCCTTGGTGAAGTTTTTGAGGATGTCTGGCAGATTGGGAGGAATGTTGATTTGCTGAGCGCAGTAGAAAGTGTCTGGAGGTGGCATGACGGTGCACACGCTGCAAAATAGTCCAGTTAAACAATATACAGAGCAAATCAAATACAAATGGAAGTGAAAACAACAAAAAGATCCCCAAATTCTGATAAATCTGTTCGTTTATTTATTTATTTCTGTACCCACTAATTTTTCCAAGTAACTTTGGGAGGGAATAGTAAGCTGAATGTCCGCAAGAGCTAAATATTTAATGTAAAAATAAATAAAGCAGATACTTTATGTAATAATAATAATAATAATAATGAATTCAATTTATAACGCACTTTTCATTAGTGAAAATCTCAAAGTGCTACACACATTCATAAACCGGTGGCGGCAGACTACCATGCAGTGCTTTCCAGTCCTACTGGGAGCAACTTGGGGTTAAGTGTCTTGCCCAAGGACACAACGACACATGGTGTGGGGAACCGGGATTCGAACCGCCAACCTTCATTACATTATTTTCATTCATTACCATCATGTACATTATTTTGTATTAAACTGTCCTAAAAATGTCTGTTGACCAGCATATTAGGTATTATTTTCTCACGTACTTAAGGGCAACCGTATTAATTTAATAAGGTTGCTGCCCTTAAGTACTTGAGCAACCTTGTACAGTACTTTCAACTGCGGTATGTGCTCGTTTGGCAAAGCTAAAGCAAAAAACATAAAAAAATAAAAATAACTTCTTGACATTAATTTCAACTATACCTTTACCACACGCGAAGAATGAAGACCTCTAATAGTGAAACTGTTGTAAATAAAGTCTAAAGTAAATGCTAAGTTGACAACACCAAAAGCTAATTTATTTCTAGCACCGTGGAGCGCTACAACACTGGTTGCTATGCAACCAGCGTTCTTCTTCTACGGTTTGTTAAAATGTTGCAGTTACCGGTACTGCCCCCACCTGGTCAAGTTTTGTTTTAATCACTACAGGTACTTTTCATTCATTCATTCATTCAACCTTTATTTAGTCAGGTAAATCTTTTGAACCTCATGGGCTCATTTACGAAAGCGACCTGCTAAAACTAAAGAACTAAAGAACTTTTACTTATAAGAAAGTTTCCCTTCAAGTACTGTACATTTGTTATACATTAAAACTTACAAACCTACTTCCTTTTTTCTCTCACAGAAGTTGGCTGGCTAACGCTTAACTGAATAAATAAAAGTCCAAAACATTTATGTCATACATGCCAATGACTGGGTAAATCTCAAAATACTGTACACATTTCACAGGAGCAGTATGGAGTTGTTTTTTTTTCACATGGCCATTGTCAAAGCTCCAAATTCTTCTGCAGTCTCCAAAATAATATAATAATAATAATGAATTCAATTTATAATGCACTTTTCATTAATAAAAATCTCAAAGTGCTACAAAGTGTAACAAAGCAAAGATCAAAATAAAACAAGTGATAAAATCAAATAAAATCAATAATAATATCGACTAAGATCAAAGATAAAATCATGTGGATGCAGATTAGGCTTGCTTAAAAAATAAATAAAATAAAACAAGTGATAAAATCAAGTAAAATCAATAATGATATCAGCTAAGATCAAAGATAAAATCATGTGGAGGCAGAATAGGCTTGCTTAAAAAGAAAAGTCTTTATGCTGCTTTTAAAGTCAACCAGTGACTGTGGAGCTCTCAGGTCGTCAGGGAGGGAGTTCCACAGGCGGGGGGCAGCCACACAGAATGCTCGGTCTCCCATGGTCCTTAATTTGGTTCGTGGAATGTGAAGGAGATTACTGTTCTGTGATCGTAGAGACCGGGTGGATGAATATGGTGCAAGAATGTCCTTTAGATAGTCAGGTGAAGTTCCGTGTAAGCATTGGTGTGTAATGAGAGCAGTTTTGTACTGAATTCTGTAGGTGACAGGAAGCCAATGGAGGTTATGGAGAATGGGTGTAATATGTTCAAATTTACGAACTCTCAACAAGATCCTTGCTGCACTGTTTTGAATATATTGAAGTTTCTGAAGGTTTTTGCCAGGGATTCCAATAAACAGGGAGTTGCAGTAGTCGAGCCTGGAGGAGACAAAGGCATGGACGAGTTTCTCAGCATCAGGAAAAGTCAGAGATGGGCGAAGTCTGGAGATGTTTCGAAGATGGAAGAAGCAGGTTTTAAACAGATGCTTAATGTGATTTTCAAATGTAAGATGAGAGTCCATTTTTATTCCAAGATTTGTAACAGAGGTGGAGAGGGGGATGTCTTGACCAGAGAAGGAGATTGTTGTTAAAGTTGATGTTTGTATCTGGTGAGGGGTGCCAATCAATATGGCCTCAGTCTTCGAGCAGTTTAATTGAAGAAAATTCTGATTCATCCATGCCTTTATTTCCTCCAGGCAGGCAGAGAGAACAGTGAGTGAAGACGGAGATAGGGATGATGATGATGTTCCAGTCCTGATGTAAAGCTGTGTGTCGTCGGCATAGCAGTGAAAAGAAATGTTGAACTGATTAATAATTTGACCTAAAGGCAGCATGTAAAGGGAAAACAGCAGGGGCCCCAGAACTGACCCCTGAGGGACACCACAGGAGACACAAACTATATTTTCTTTATAGTTCCATCCAGCAATCTTCTTCTTGTTCTCAAGTTGGGTCACAGTTTCTGTAGTTATTATGTGAATGTTTATGCACTATAACAATCTAATTGGGTATAGCACTAAAACATGAAAGATATGGCACAATGGCCAAAAGTGGACTTAAACAGTATGGAGTACTGGGAAATCAGGTTTTTCTTTAACCTTGATTATTGAGCATGAACTTTGATGTTTTGAACCACTTTCACCATGGCTGCCTCAGGGGAGTCAATGGGGGGAGAGCCAGCCACAGAAACCATTTCATCACAAGTGAACTAGTTGGTCTACTGTGGGAGTTTGCTGCTTGTGGGACTGAGTTTGTTTGTGGCTCCTCTGTTTGATGAAGTCCTTTGGATAAAAGACGAAATGTCTCAACAAAAAAGAAAACGTCCAGATGACCGGAATTTTGTTGGAATTTTTTTCCTTGGGTTATTGAGCATGAACTTTGATTATAAATGAATTTTGATTATAAATGAATTTACTTGAACTTGTTGGGCATGTCATTTTTGGACTAAGAAAGGCCAGCACTGTTTTGTTGCCTTGTCATTGTCTGCACTTCCTGAACTCGACTGAACCTTAAAGACTCAAACAAGCGAACATAAAACATTCGATACATATTTTAAACTAAGAAATATTTTGCTGCAAGAGCCAATTTACAAAAAGTGTGACTTCTACTTCTAGAATCTATCTATCATCTATCTATCTAGACAAGCATGCTAGCTGTGCTACAACTTCTCCACATAGGACATGTTTTCCAGATTATCTGTCTAAAAGAGTTCAAATGTCTATATTGTAGTGACAAAAAAAATCTGAAAAAACTTTGTGTCAACACGTTTTAATAATCTGATACAATAAACAGTCACATGAATAGGCACTTTTTTTTTTTTTTTTTTACTAAACAGCTTCTTGAAAATACAGAATTCACAGGGTGTGATTAGAAAACAGTACAGCTATGAGTATTTGGTAACCAAAGTGACATGAATAATAAAAATAAAAAAAATATTCCACACCCAATGCTCAAAAAAGCCTGACAGACAGGCACATGTACACATTCACTATCAGGTCACGTACACTGGATAGTGCAAAATTGTTTGAGAACATGTATAAACTGAGCAGACGCTTGTAAAATGTTTTAATCGACATACAGTGGGGTTGTGGACTTCAAAGCAAATGACCCCCAGCGCCCCCTACTCCAAGTTCTTACATTATAGTTGTGTACAAGCATAAACAAATGTCTAAAAGAAACTATTAAACAATAAAAATGGACGTTCATCACAACACATTATGTAGACTTGACAATAGAAAATCCACAGACGTTTGTCTCCGTGTACTTTTCCTGTTCTCTTTTTACTTAATACAAAAATAAAAGCTGCACTCCCCCCAAAACCCACCCTGGAGTCTTGCCCCTCTGTCTGCAATCCGATGATACTTTCAAATGTACACTACACTGTTTCTAAACCCTATTCCTTAAGCTGCTTCTCCTTTTTATTACAAATTCTTTCTCTGAAAAATGACTTGAGCAAAGTCGTTCTTTGAGAAATTTTCGACAAAGTTCTGCAGTTGACAGAATTAATGTAACAAGAACCAATCAGACTCAAGGCCCAAAAATAAGTTTATATTTTGTACAATACAAACAACTAAATGGTTTGTAATTGAATTTGCTGGGTTTTGCCTGACGATCCATAAAGCACTTCGACACTACTGAAGACACAGTTATGAGCTAAATCCTGCTTGAAATTAAATAAAGTTGAATCTTTCTTCGTATGTGATCTGATCTGATGGGCATCGTCTTGATCTCACTGGTCTGCAACAGCTGGTGACCGGTTGGACAACTCCGTTCATGAGGGGTCTCCAGAATGTTTCGAGACATTAGGGTTCCCCAATTTCCTTGCTTGAGTTGCAGAGGCTTTCAGAATTATACCTTGAATTAGGGATGCACAATATTGGATTTCTGGCAGATATCCCATGTGCCGGTATGTTAAAACTTATTTGGGCAATAACCGATACCAATACCGATATTTTCCCCCTAGACCTACATAGCTTTCTTTGCTGTGGAATTAAAATACATTATTCTGCATGGTCTTTGTCAGTTTGGCCTGCTACCAAATGTAAAAGCTGAAAATGATGTAACACTTCCAACTTGGATAATGTTTAATGTCAAATTTATTCCTGACATTTACTCTAACACCATGACAACACTCGAACAGTGCAAATTTGTAATTTTTCACAAATCTAAACAACTTGTTCACGAGTGACACGTGAGAAGCGTGTAAGTAGTAATGCTTTAATAGAAATACTTGACAGTTTCTTGAATTAAAAGTTAACTTAAAACAGAAGCTTTTTATACCTGTGATGGAAGGGCCCTATGTCCGATATTTTATTGTTAACATCGGCTGATACCGATATCATGCCGATAATATTGTGCATCCCTACCTTGAATTGCTAATATATTTTTTAAATTGTGCCACAAACACTGTCGCTCTTTCATCATGGGTGTCTCAATAGCTGTATTTTAATACCCTCTGACTGAAAACACGTCCAGGTTTTAACAAGAAGCGGCAGATCAAATCATACATGTGTGTGTGCGCGTGTGGGGTTAATAATCTGCATGGCCTAAAATACAGTTTTGCAAGCCGTGCGCACAAAATAAGCCGTGGTTTTCAAAAATCAAGCCTCGTGGCTTTGCTGGACACTTGATGGGAAAAACATAAATCCAGCGGGACTGCAAGTAAAAACTTTTCTTTCAGCATTGAGTGAATTTGGAGTCACTAACTAGTCACAGACCAGTGAGAAACCACCTGAACAACGACGACTGCTTAGATGGTGAGTCATAAGCATAAAGGACCGTTCCACTTCCTGTAGGTCAAACCGAGCATGAACAAAGAAATCTAGCCGTCTTACTGAAATCCATTGAATAAACCAGAAAAACTGAATTAGGGTCATGTGGACCTTAAATTGAGATAACTATAACGCATAATGATCAATAGGATTTTAGTTAGCTTGTCTCATGATAGATCCAATCACATCCCTGGCATCTTTCAACACATTTCTTCTTCTGTAATTGGATGATAATCATTCTAAAATTTCTCTGCTCATTTGCAAAATCAGATCTTACTTGCTACAAATGCCTTGCTGGTCAGTTGTTGTCACACATCTCTGTTTTGTTCCCATTTCTATCTCTTGCCCCTTTTGTTACCAGCAGGGGGCTTCTTCAGCTGGAGGAGGGGAACTCCTGTGGCAAAGCCAGCAGTGGGTTGGTTAGACACACCGAAGGTCAGGCCTGCGGACTGGTTGATGCCGGGGTTGCTGAAGTTAAAGCCAGAGCCGCTACTGCTACCGAAACCTGGAGAAGAAGGACAAAACCACAAGGTCAAACCAATGAAAAACAAAGTTTTCACTGAAAAAAGCTGATACGACACAGATTTAATTAGTTAAATTATCTTAACTGGATGATATATGTAGCTTTTAGTACCTGCACTCAAACTGCCTCCCGCGGGCTTACCGGTGGAGGAGAAGCCGAAAGAACCCCCAGTCCCCACCCCAACAAATCCTGGCCCGCCACCAAAACCTGTGCGAGAGAGCGACACGAAAGTCAGAGCTCCAGTGAACGCTCTGAGAACACGAGGAGCGGCGCTTCAGGCAGGCACGAGCAAGCAAAACACCAAAACCCCTTACAAAAACAGCTTTAGCTTGTATCAGAGCAGAGCAAGAGCCGAGGGGAGGAAAAAGCCAAAGGTTTCACCAAACACGCCACCGACAAAAGAACACGCCGTGCGCTCAAACCACCTGCTCCCACGCCAAATTTAATTTGTATCAAACTGGTGAAATAACTCCTCTCAGAATCAAGAAGTTATTCATGTCATAGCAAATGTTTGCTCAGGACTTGGGTGTGAGTGCACTTTACCACTTGCATGAAAGACAAATGGGGGAAAGAGGAGAGAACGGCTTCTGTGACGGCACCATTCACAAGCAATCTACTAAATATTTTTACACGAGGGCTCCAAAACCCTACACCAACAGCTGCCTGGGCTTAAAGCAACGATGTAAAATAACCAATACTGTATATATATTACAAGAGTAGAGGCAGTACCTAACAGGGTAGAAGAGCCCAAGCTAGTGCTCGCAAAGGGGTTTCCAAACCCTGCACCCAAAGGCACATGGGTCCCTAAGGCACAAAAACAGCAGGTTTTACTAATCTGATCTGTTTTTCCACAACTATCTTATTCAAGATATGAAAACATGTAAATACTATTGTTTACCATAGCCACTGTGCTTTACAGGAACACAAAAATACAGCAGCAGGATAAATAACTATCCCTTACTATTTTAAGTGTTATTAAAAAATATGTTTTGCGCCTGCTGTATACAGCATAGGTACTTTATTTGAGCGTACTGTATACAAGTTTTTAGTGTATTCCAATCAATCTGCTGCTTACTGGGGAATATTTGCTAGTTCTTTCACTCAGAAACTTGTCTTTAAAAATATATATTATTCCCATCTATGCCCATAATTCGATTAGATTTGGTAATTCATACTCGGTCAAAAAGAAACCAGGACAAGTGTTTCTCTGTTTAAAAACTGATTTATTGTCAATTCATTTGCAATTCCACTTACATAAGAAAAACACAAAGAACAGAATAACAGCTGTTGTTGGCTAACTGCTACTGCGTTTGACAAGTTTCCAAATGTTCAAGCTTTCTGAGAATGAACGAACTAGCACAGCATCCCCACAACAAATGCACACCTGTATTGTATAGCACTTAAAAGGCACACCATTATTCACACACCGTAACACACAAATCATTCAAAATTTTGGCAAAAGAAAAAAAAAGAAGCTAATTGGTACTTGTGATTGCGCTTCAGTGTAACTTGGTCATAAAAATAAATAAAAAACACTAGAAAAGACGCTGATGCATGCATTGTTTAAACTATTTTTACCAGTGTATTCTTCATTATATTGACAGCTAGAGTATTGGTGGTTGAGGTCATTTCAATAATAATAATAATAATTTTAAAAAGCCACTTAGATCAAAAACATTAACAGGTTCCAATTTGTGTTTGTTCAAGCCTGACTTGTGATTCTCAAGGATTCCCAACTCTGGTCCTTGAGGAGCACCGTCCTGCATGTTTTACTTGTTTCTCTGCCCCAACACGATCTGATTCAGTGATTTAATTACTTCCTCAAGTTCTGCCGGAGCCTGTAAATCACCCATTTACTCAAATCAGTTGTGTCAAAGCAGGGGAACAACTAAAACATAAAGGATGGTGTCCCTCAAGGACCAGAGTTGGGAACCATTGACATTTAGTTTTCACATTGCTTGTGCCAAAATGTATCAAAAACCTTTGAATACCATAAACAAATAAACTCATGAGGCAACAAAATAAAGGAAAAAAGTACCGATATGCAAATGATTGAGAGAAAACAAACGTGCAGGACAGTATCTTACGCCAATAGCCAAAAACACCAGAATAAAAGTCGTCTATTAATCAGGCTTATTTTGAAACTGTTGCGCCAAAACTGAACAAAAGGAAAAACCTGAACACCACATGTGAATCATGACTCTTTTAAAAATAACCCAATGAATAAACTGTGGACACATTTATAAAATAATAATGTGTCTGTTATAAATAAAATAAAATTTCACATTTATTCCTTTACTTTGTAAAAAAGGAGGTAAGTATATGGGATTACTCCCTCTGTTCTGATGGCATTCAAGAATAATACAGCGTTTACATAGCACTGATACACAGAATAATACAGTAATAAGGCTGACCGTCCATCAAAGAGGATGTACTGCAAGTGTTTCTCTGCCAGGTATGACTAGAAATGTGGAAGACAATATTATAGTTCAAGCAAAACTGGAAATTCTGGACAACCAGAGATTTGTTAGAGTTCTGTGGAATCCCAAACTAAGTAAAAATCCTAAAAAATGACTAGTGTTTTTAAAGGAAAGAGATGTTCATAGGTTTTTCTTTTCATGAAGTGACTTTACTCCAAGTGAATGAACTGAGATGGCTCCACCAAACGCCACTAGAACCACAAAAAAAGTAACATTTCCATTCATTAGCTTAGAGAATTTATGATTTTAATCATTATTCTGGTCCCACTGTTCTATAAGCAACAGTATATTCTAAAATAGACAAATTGCCCTTCCAATATGACCACTGTTTCATCTGACACTAATGGCACATGTGGACCAGTACGAGCAGCATCAATTATCTTCAGAACTACCATAAAACTGATCAACAGACTCAGAATCAAGACAGACCAGCAAAAAACTACCTAAAAAACTGAAAAGTGTTCAAGTCTATTGAGAGTACCGTATCCTGGGAAAATACCTGAAACGATAACGTGTAAAGAGCACTTTTATTCCACAGTCACCGAAATGAACCAGGGCTGGCACTGTTCCACCAACGGAAGCCCTGAGGGGACATCAGCAGTGGAGTGGCCTTGTTGCAAACGGACCAACCAAACCCACTTCAACATTCAGCACCGACATGGAGTCTCTGTGACGCACAGTGCTGTGCAAAAACTTTTAACCTTTAAACTTTCATTCAAGACCGACTCGTATTAACGTGGACACGATCAATGGATTTCTACTTTTTCTTTTCACGTTTCTCTTTGGAATTTGCTTTTTCACTCCTTTTCTGTCCAACCCTTGTCTCAAAACATGACGGTCTATTGAAGCGTGTGGAAAACTGACAAGTAGATGATGGAGAAAAAACAAACAATAAAACGTGGAGGGCCTAAAACACGATCTAGCATCCAAACTTTTGTTTTATTTTTTTACTTGCAATCCTAAACCTGCTTGGTTAAATTACACAAACGTTCCTTAAAAAAAAACTAAATAACGCCATAAGGACAACAGAACTCGCTTACTCTCATGTCATACCATGTTCTATGACGACTTTTGCTTTGGTAAGTAGAATTTAAAGAATGCTAGGAACTATTTTATTTTTTTTAGATCATATTAAGAGCTCTTAGTGAACAACCTTGTTGATGCTAATAAACTACTTTAGGTCTGTTCAACTGTTATATTTTATGTATATATTATATTGTATTTTTTACTGATTCAACTAAAGAAGTGGGAACAAGTTATAGAATGTCTGAGTGGCAAACTGCTAAAAGTGACTAAAGCTAGAATTATTGTTATTTTTTTTACTACGGTAAATTGTATGTTATTTGTCAATACATCACTGGTTCGTCTTTGAGTTTAGGAGTCTTTTTTAGAGCTGAATCATTCCTAGTTCAGATTAATGTAGATTAACAAATAATAATAATTTTAAAAAAGTTCTCTAGAAAATGATCAAACTGAAAATGAGTGAGAAAGCAGCCAAAAAAAAACAAAAAAACACCGAGACCTTTAACCCCAAAGCTCTACTGACTGTGATCATAAAAAAAGGAGTACCTACAAGAAAATCTGGATTGAACGTTTACTAAACTAAAAATGTAGAGGCCTTTTTCACAATACTTCATTTAGATTATCTATGCAATGTGATCAAAGTCTTCCAGTTCAGGCAGTTGCTTTATATTTTCAGTCCTGAGTCTTCTGCCTAACAGTCCAGGTCGACACCATCCATCCAGCAGAGGAAGTGTCAGCCAGCTGCCCATCTAATGTCACATCTGCTTTAACACTGATCTCAGGCCAGCACAAAGTCACGCACAATCAAAATAAATAGGTAAATAAATACAACTTGTGACTGTGCGTAGAAATGAATGAAGTGTGTCACTTTGTAGAAACTTTATGCCAGTAGAGACCAAATTTTATAAATGATTCTCACACACACAGAAAACGTTTTTCATGCATCTCTGGTGATAAACTTTATAAAGAGCTAAGAGTCCAAAATCATTTGTTAAAACTGTAACTGGATGGCAAGTACACTCGTAATTTAAAGAACAAAAACAACTGGATACTGAATTGGTTTTTCATAAAATATAAAATGCAGCAGCAGCAGCTAAAATATCTACGTGAAGCAGGCACTAGAGTTGTTGACCGTGCCTTTAGCTGTGGTTACACGGATTGTTTGTTTTTGTGTAAAAAGACAAAAGTAATGGATCTGTTAACACATAAATGTGATTATTTTTTTAAAAAATGCTCCCGCGCTTCCTGCTGTACGATCAAAGGTGAGAGCATCTTCACAGATTTTTCCAATGCCAACAGTCTGAGCACATTAAAAAAAGATTTGTAAAAAGGAAGCAGCAGGAATTAGTAAATTAAACTACTGTAGGCTCAAAACGAGTTTGTCAAGTGACGCCCGTCACACTTTACCACCTGTCCAGTTCAATTACGCTGGATTAAGGTTTTACTGGTTTATGTCCAACGGGCAAAAATACAGATTAACCAGGGAAATGGACCAGTTACCAAAGCAAAAACTCCTAGAATCCTAAAACTGTAACGCTTCATATTTCATTGTAAACATATTAATAAAGGAATATAATTTAGTCTTTGTTAATTATAAAATTTGAATATAACTAAGATAATTCACTAATAAATGTTCAATTTTATAAACCTAACACACTGAGTCCAGTTGGTTTTCAGCGCAAGTTCAACTTGGTTAAAGTATTTACAATTATTTATTTAGAGAAAGGTTTCTCTAAACTGTGTGTTGACCTTGAACAAGCCATGTGCTTCAAACAAAGGTCATTTGGATTCACAGATTAGAGCTCTCCTACAGAAAAGACCTTCAAGTCAGAGCAGAGAGTTACATTCTGTTAAATTATACCGTCCTCTCCTCTAAATATGTGAAACATCTACAGTTCTGGAAAATATATGGACTGATCAGAGTATGCATCGAAATCACAGCAAAAGTTTATAACGTCACTAATTTGGTAACATTAAAACAGAAAGCTTATCATCATGAACATGTTTTGTTCAACGGTTTTGAATAATCCAGTTTTGGCACCTTTTCAACTGTTTGCTACCAAAATATCACACATTTAAAAACAATCATCCGGTCCTTTTCACAACTTCGTTTTAATTAAAACTCCTTTTCCTTATTTATGACGGTAAATAAGGCGAGGAGGAAGAGAACTTTCTACAACTTGAAGGCAGTCAGACCTGGAGTTGGCTGCTGTTGCTGGGTCAACGTGGCTGCCATTGCAACAGCTGCAGCGTTGGGTACACTGGAGAACGGGGCAGGCCCGGTTGTGACCCGCGGCGCACTCTGCCACTTCCTGTTCGACGCCCGTTTGGACTCGAAGATGTCCGTGGAGTCTTCCAGGAAGGCTCTGCGGTACGAAAGGTACTGGTGCTTCAAAATCTATCGTGAAAGTCGTTCAAGATGCAGAGGACACAAAAAAGACAAATTGATATAAAGCTGGCGCACAGAACAAACGGTTTGATGAAACGTATCAAAACTTGACTGACCTTAACGTTCTCGTGGACAGACTGAAGCTGAGCAGCCTGCGCAACGAATGTTTGGTATAACTTCTGCATGGCTAGGGTGAGATCTGGAAATAAAACACAGTCTTAAACCGTTTGCATGTTTGAAGTGTGTTAAAATACAAATAATACCGTATTTTACAGCCTATACGGTTTTTTTTTGCATAATTTGCATGCCCTGCGACTTATACGTCGAAGTGACGCATTTATGGATTTTCCCATATTTATAAACCAATTTCTGGCTGAGATCTTTGTTTTCATTCATTATGACTGAAAATATTGAACACTGCCATTTTCAGCCGCTAGATCATGGCACTTGAGTAGTATGACATGCTGTTGTGTCATGTAATAGGTAAAAGTGGCTATTAATGACACAATCGGCTTGCCCAAGACTGCCACAGTCGTCTGCTTGGAGCAACCGTCAAATCAGCTTCATTTCTCTGCGCCGCCCCGGTGAAATGCAGCTGATGTGACCACTGAAGTGCATTCATCAAGTAAAAGTTCAACTGACACACACTGTCGCTATAAAGTCGAGCAAACAAATTAATTGTTTTAGGCGGTTATCTTATTAAATTTCAACGAAATGCACAGTGAGTCGCCCTCTGCGCGTTCCTGTTTCTGGGCATCGGCTTTTGAAAATGCAGCTGATCTGACGTCAAAGTGCATTTATTAAGTAAAAGCTAGACTGAGACACACCTTTACTATAATTCGAACAAATATTTGTTTTTAAGTGTTAATCTTGTTAAATTCATGCTCCAACGGCCGCCGTTTGGCAGCCAATCGTTTTTTTGGCACAACACCGGCCCACATTTCCAAGTTGTCAGTGTTGACGCATAATAGATGTGACTTACATGGCAAAGCAACATATTTATGGATTTTTCCACTTTATTAAACATATTTGGACTAGAGGATGATATGGGAGTGGATTTTCACTCCTGTCCTGGTCCCAAGAAAAAATCCTGTCCTGTCCCACTCCTGGTAGCATGACTCCCGCTCCGTTTCAGAAAGACTCCCACTCGTGTACTGCTCCTGTTTTTTTTTTCCTTCTTCTTCTTCCATTTAGTCTTAGGAAATACACTGAATTTGATTTAATTTTCTACCCATTCCTTTTTATATTTATTTGTGTTTAACACATTACAAACTGAAGAATTGCAAGTCTTAAGTTTCTTAAGTTTCAAGGCAATGCCCGCATGTCTCAATGACTATCGCCCAGTAGCACTCACCCCCATCCTGATGAAGTGCTTTGAACGGCTAGTCATGAAAAGCATCACATCTGTCCTCCCTGGATCCCTTCCAATTTGCATACCGACCTAATCGCTCAACCGACGATGCCATCTCCTCTGCCCTCCACACAGCTCTCACACATCTGGACACGAAGGACTCTTATGTTAGAATGCTGTTCATCGACTTCAGCTCGGCATTCAACACCATCATCCCCCAACAGCTCATCCTTAAACTGGACAGTCTGGGGCTGAACACCTCAATGTGTAACTGGCTGCTAGACTTCCTGACCGGGAGACCACAGACAGTACGGATCGGGAGTAACACATCTAGCACCATCACATTGAACACAGGGGCCCCACAAGGATGTGTGCTGAGCCCCCTTCTATTCACCCTGCTAACACACGACTGCACACCATCGTACAGCTCCAACCACTTCATCAAGTTTGCGGACGACACAACAGTGGTGGGTCTCATCAGCAACAACGATGAGACGGACTACAGGAACGAGGTGAGCCGCCTGGCCTTGTGGTGCGGACACAACAATCTCACTCTCAACGTGGAGAAGACAAAGGAGATTGTTGTGGACTTCAGGAAGAGGGATGCCCAACATGCCCCTCTGACCATCAACAGCACCGCAGTGGAGAGAGTAGACAGCACCAAGTTCCTGGGAGTGCACGTCTCAAAGGACCTGTCCTGGAGCAGGAACACTGCATCACTGGCCAAGAAGGCTCACCAGCGTCTCTACTTTCTCCGCAAGCTGAAAAGGGCTGGAGCTTCAACCCCCATCATGTGCACCTTCTACAGAGGTGCCATAGAAAGTGTCCTGACCAGCTGCATCACTGTGTGGTTTGGTGCATGTACTGCATCCTGCCGCAAGAGCCTCCAGCGCATCGTGAGAGCAGCTGAGAAGATCGTCGGCACCTCCTTGCCCTCACTGCAGGACTTACACAGCAACCGCCTCACTCGGAAAGCCCTCTGCATGGCAGGTGATCCCACACACCCACTACACAGCTGCTTCAGACTGCTGCCATCAGGGAGGAGACTGAGGAGTCTCCAGGCTCGAACCAGCAGACTGAGAGACAGCTCTGTTCATCAGGCAGTCAGGATGCTAAACACTCTGCCTGCTCTGCCTCCCCTCCCATTTGAACTGCCTTAACACAAAAAACTTTCTCACACATTACCACACAACACAAAGTTTTTAACACTGGACTCTGTGTCATCAAACGGGTTATTCACTAAACTCTCGGTCATGTGCTCATTCAGTTTGCACTACTTCTCATATTTGCACTAATGTTTGTATTACATTACTGCCTATAGTCATACTACTGTTTACATTCACTGTTTACATTTATTAATACTGTTTACATTTATTACTACTGCTTTACATTTATTACTACTGTTTACATTTACACTACTTTTATCTACACTACTGCAGATACATATACAGCATTCTCTGACTAGCCTTATCTAAGGATGCCAAATGTGCCTTATGTGCCTTACTGCATATGCCACTTTGCCTCTATACCAACATCAACTACCTCATACATATACTGTGTACATTAACTTATATGCTGCTGTGCCACTCTTTGCAAATGTCAACGCTAGAAACTTCAGTTTATTTTATAGATATACTTTTTATACTTTTTATACTACTATGCAAAAACTCAGGACAGTATTACACTTTTATTATTTCATTTTATGCTTATGTTCATTGGGTGTTTGGTGTTTTAGTGTTGGTGTAAATTTTCATACTTTTATACTACTATGAAAAAACTCAGGACAGTGTTACACTTTTACTATTTTATGCTTATGTTTATTAAATGTTTTAGTGTGTAGTGGACCTACCCAGGGTCAAATTAAGGTTTTTGAACTGTCCAGTGATGACCTTTACTGACCTCTCAGTAAAGCAAGACATTTACTACAAAATCATTCATTTAGCTATAATCTGATAACATAGTCACCAATAAGAGACTATTTCTATCTTTGATTTTAGGCTGATGTGATCAAAAGAATAACTTTTGTCATTTTCATGATGTGTGCTTTTAAGCTGTGTTATTCTGTGAGAGTTAAACTGTGTTTCACTGCTGTGTCAAAGGTGCAATTAAGTCATCCAGAGACTTCTTTTAATTTTGTTAATTCAAATGTTATCAAATGAATAATTTTATTTGTAAGAGCATCAGTACATTTTAATGTCAGATAAATCAAATACTCTGCTTAATTCAAAATGTTGTACATGGAGGATTTCTCCTCTCCTCTCGAACTTGCATGTGAAGATAAAAGGAACACTTTATCTCATTCATTTTAGCTTGAGCTCAGGACAATCTAGACACCCAGAGACTTTTGTTTTTGTCCTATTTAATAATCAAGCTATTATCATTAATAGGTCCCATATGTTATGCTCTGATGACGTTTGTTTATTCATACAACAATGTTGGTAATGAGTTAAGAAAGTTCTAAATCTGCTGTATCATGAAACTGGCGTCTTAAACTAACTTTCTTATCCTTTCTGACATTTTTAATCTAACTTATGCCTCCTCTCAGTGGCTTCTGGCCTAACAGACCGAATGAGAAAGAGCTACGTCTTTCTAGGTCAAGTTAGCCTTAAAAGAGCTCTGACTTCCTGTTTTCCTTGAAGTCTGCTGGAGTAAGCCTCAAACCATGGTCTTCTCCAAAGAACTGATGATCGTCTAGTCACACGCTAAGGACACGTCATTCAGTTAAAGACTTATAACATGCCAAGTTATAAGCCATCTTCAACAGCTGAAAAGCTCTCTTTTATTGACATTCCTTTAAGGAACGTCTTATCTTGAACAACAGCACCAGGAGCTGCCGTTACTTTCGGTTCGAGTCAAGGCGCACGTCTGGAGACGCTGAGAATGGTAAACGAACTGACCAAACTGGACCGAGGGAGACTGACCATCTTCACGAGGTAACAAGTCGTCAAATGCTTTGCCAAGGGTACCAACGTGTAGCTTTAATCGGCCGGAGAACTGCCATGTTTCTGGTTAAAACACATCAAGATAACTCCCTGACTCTTAACTTTTCTTCCTCCATAAATTTCTCCTCCTAAATCTTTCCCTCTCTATCTAAGCTGGAAACTATTTTAAGCTGAAGAGCCCACAGACTAAATATGTTAACATCCAATATTTATGTCTGTTGTGTTATGATTCAAGTGTGCTGACGTATTAATTTGAAAGAAAGTGAAATCATGTCAATCAAG
>JBBPBX010012298.1:16908-54305 GCA_038048925.1 Garcialebias charrua | reverse complement strand
CAAAGGTCAAAGGAAAAGTTTACAAGACAGTGGTGAGACCAGCTATGTTGTATGGTCTGGAGACAGTGGCATTGACAAAAAGACAGGAGAAAGAACTGGAAGTGGCAGAAATGAAGATGCTGAGGTTCTCCTTAGGAGTGACAAGGATGGATAAGATCAGGAATGAGATCATCAGAGGTACAGCACATGTTAAACAACTGGGAGATAAAGTTAGGGAGGCCAGACTGAGATGGTTTGGACATGTCCAGAGGAGGGACAGTGGGTATATTGGTAGAAGGATGTTAGAAATGCAGCTGCCAGGAAAAAGACAAAGAGGGAGACCAAAGAGGAGATATATGGATGCAGTTAGAGAGGACATGGAGGTAGTTGGAGTGAGGACAGAGGATGCAGAGGACAGAGTGAGGTGGAGGAGGATGACTCGCTGTGGCGACCCCTGAAAAGGGAAAAGCCGAAAGAAGAAGAAGAAGAACCCAAACTGCATTTTCATTTTCTTCTTTGAGACGGCTCAATTTGTAAATTAATTAAAATGCTAAATGAAATAACGTTTAACATTTCATTTTCAAAATACGTCCTAGTAAAAAGTGACCAAAATTCATTTTGAAATGTCAATTTTGAAAATTAAAATGACATAGCAGAAATGCTTTTTCATTTCAAAGTCAAGCTGCATTTTTTTTGACTCAGAAATAAAATTTAAAATAAATCATTTTCTAAATCAAGACTGCTCATTGTGTAAATTAATTAAAAAGTTAAATAAAATAACGTTTAACATTTAATTTTCAACAGACAGGCGCAGTCTAAGCATAAAGGAAGAAAACGTGCAGCTTCAAACTCAAAATGATGCCTGTAGATGGAGAAAGGAGAAAAATCAGGGCAGCAGGGATGGATTCAGATGAAAAATGGAGGGAGTGTGTTTGATAGGAAACACCACAGTGACATGAAAAAAGACATTTAGTCATCACCAAGTGGGATGGCATGTGGCATGGCATGGCCCCAGCCCCCTTTACACTCAGAAGATTTACTTGTCGGTGCGCCTCCGAATCTCCTCATTATCATCTTTCCTATCACTCTGTCTTCTTGACAGCAGAGCACGGTGACCATAGGAGGGAAGAGACAGGGATGGAGCGACGGAGGAGGGAAAACTTTGATTTACATACCTCTTAGAAACTGAGATTGCATCTCATTATTGTGAGCTGTAGTTTATTGTGTTTGGCTGTCAAATGTAAAAAAAAAAAATGGAGCAGAGAAGGGATGAGCTAGCTGCTGAGCCATCAAAGCTGCTCGCTGTGTGGCGACCTGCCAGCAGTGCCGGCTGTCTGCTCCTACAAACTTGGTAACCCAAACACACAACCGTGTTTTCATGCAGGCACAAACAGATTCGAGCACTTACACATCAAATAGCTACAAAAGCACCCAATCAGGCACGGCAAGGACAATTCAGACGTGGGCATACAAATACACCAGAATTAATAATCACCAGCTGGGATTTGTGTTATAAAGAACATAACTTTTGATTTGAATATAAATGAGTTCTCGAGGATCTGTTGGCATGTGCTCTGAATGTGTTTGCTGTGCGTCAGCACCTGTGTGTGTGTATAATTACACATAGATCTCTGCCGATTACATTAGGCTGCTGGTACAAACGCACTCATACATTTTAGTGAAAGCTAGAAAAGGTTGAAATTCTTTCTGGTGTCCGCTGCCAGATTTCCATTTATCTGTCAGCGCCTGTTGGCAAAGCTTTCTTCCACTGCATGGCTCAATTGATTTATCACACTGTTGCACCAAAGGCACTGGCCTACAACATGTAACTAAATCACACAGGAACACAGGCGTGTGTGAGCGGAGGGAAGTGCAGCTATTAGTGAATTAGGTCATGTAAGTTTTAGCCTGAGGTGTCTGCACTTTCAAACATATTTTTATTTGGTATTTTACAATAATCTTGAAATTCTCATTGGTAATAGCTATGCAAGATGCTGTTCACGGTTGTTTGTCTTTGTGCTGGACTGGTGCTTTGTCCTGGTTTTGCCTGCTCTATTTGATGCTTGGTAGCTGCAGCCTCACAGCCCTGCACTGTGTAGATACAGTGGGTCTAAAAAAATGGATTGATGGGTGTTATATCAGATTGCTTCAAAGGAAGATAGAACACATTTAAAAGCGATGTGCTGCATATGCATTTCTTATTCCTATCTATGTTTATCATGCCGTTTGCACAGTTTGTCCAGCCCTAATTCTCCCTGACCACCACCCCTCTGAACCCAGGTTGAGCCTTTCAGGCATCATCTCATTTTAGCAAGACATGTTGCAAAGTGACAGCTAGCAAGCTCCTGCAAAAAAAAAAAAAAAAAAAGCTTTAAATTTATAGGATTAGGGGTTAAACCTTGCCAAAGTTTAAAAATAAAAAAGTCAAATGGAGCCTCCGTCTGTGTGACTCGAGCCCAAACCGATGTAAGCACGTGACACAGGCTGTTCCAGTGTGGAATTCCTCATGTGAATGTTGTAACCGCTAAGATCAAAGTGAAAATGATCTGAATATTAACTTGTTGAGTTGCTCTAAAGATTTGGCTTCAAACCATATTTATTTTCTTCTGTAATTCCCAACTGATTTGAGGATACTGAGATCAGAATTGCTGAACTATTCTTGTCACTGTATGCAATTAATTATATACAATCTTCTGTGTTTTGCATTTTTAGGGAAAAATCCATGCTCTTATGAAATCACATAACTGATCCAAGCATCAAAAATAAACTTTGTTCTTAAATGTATGTCCTTAAAACTGGTTAAAACAAATGCTGGTGATGGCAGTGAAACGGTTTTGTGTTGTAACTTGATAGATGAAAAGCCATTTTGAGTGGTAATTGTGGAGGTTTAAGGCTTTTTCTTTGTTTGGAATGAGGGGGATATTGTGCAGCAGAAGTGATAACAGCTGCAGTACATGGTATGGAATCTATTTCCACAAATAATTGGAAAGTAAGAGTATACAAGAGAAACAGCACTGGCATAACTTGAGTAGAGAGTCACAGCTTGAGTGACTGTGCTTGTCTCAATGCTTGGTCTGAAAATGGACAGTACTTTACGTAAAGATAGAGAATGGAAAACAACAAATAAAAACAGAATTAGAAGAAGCCAGAGACTGTTTAAAACTGAGTATCAGATAGCAAAAAAACAGATAAAAAAATGAAAAAAAGAAATGTGCACATATTACCATTTTTCAGGTTACAGTATTTTAAGTTTGATTAAGTAATAGAACTATTTGCAGAGTTAAATGTGCATATGTGGATCATTATTTCAGATCTATCAACTACAGATATAGGAGTGTCAAGAAGAAAACCTGAAAGTTATGCACCAAAACTCATGTTCCCTGAAGGAAGGGAACGAGGTGCAACACTATTGCTATGGGAATTGCGCACCCGCGCGATTACCTGAAGGAATACACTCACGCCTTTACGGCAGTGTGTGTCAGCATCACATCAGAGGCCCTGCCCTCTGGGTACTTAAGACGCTAGCGCCCATCCAAACGGTCTCCAAGTGCACTTCACCGAGCTTTGGCATTGAAAAGGTCCAACTGTGTTGCACCTCGTTCCCTTCCTTCAGGGAACATGAGTTATGGTGCATAACTTTCAGTTCCCTTTATCAGTCAGGTTCACTCGGTGCAACACTATTGCTATGGGAACGTAATTCATTCACGCCCTTGAAATGCTCAGTAAAATGCATGCTTGTGAGAACTTCTGCCTTTATACATTAGGCCTCTTTCAGTTGCTCTCTACTGTGTGTTAGAGAAGACAGCCTGAGTGACGTCACATGCAGTAACGTCCAAACTGTAATGTTTTGCAAACGTGTTTGTTTTACTCCAGTTTGCAGTTGCACAGATGTCTGCAACTGGTGCGCCCTTGAACAGTGACCACGAGGCGGCCAAGCCTTGAGTGGAGTGGGCATGTACCCCAGAGGGCACCTGTTGACCTTTGCTACTGTACGCCCTTTTAATGGCCTCAGTCACCCAGTTTGAGAGGCGCTGTTTTGACAGGGCCCTGCCAGTAGCTGGGTTAGCAAAACAAACAAACAGCTGGTTTGTTTTCCTCCAATCAGCTGTTCTTTCAATGTAAGCACCAGAGGTGGGTAGAGTATTCAAAATTTTTACTCAAGTAAAAGTATTGTTACTTGAACCAAATATTACTCAAGTAAAAGTAGTGAGTAGGCATCCAAAAATTTACTTGAGTAAAAGTAAAAAAGTACTTTGATTATAACCTACTCAAGTAGTGAGTAACTGCGGAGTACCATCTCGTGTCATTAAATTATAACATGCAAATGTATTTACAAGGAAACATAACTTTTAATGAGACTGAATATACATTGTTATAAATAAAAACACAAAGGCAAAAGGATTTAGAAATAAACCACTTATCTTTTACATTGTTATAAATAAAAATAAATAAAAAACACAAAGGTAACTGTATCCAAAATAATTCAGCTAAATACTGTATTAATAAACTTTCTGCAAAACTTTGTTTCTACCAGTTGGAACTCATTTTCTTACATTTTGACATCCTATAAACAGAACTAACTGTTTAAGTATAAACTGAAACACAGTCCTACACATCAGGCAAAGGACTGTGTATTCCTGAACTTAATCAGTAGAACAACTGACAGCATAAACTCAATGAAACATTATTCAATAATGTGACTGTTAAGCTTTAAGAGTACCGTAGCTGGCCCTCAAGGTTTTTGCAGTGAAGCTGTGATCTCTTAGCAGTTAAAAGGAGTCCTGCATGAATAAAGAGTCTCTCACAAGCTGCAGGTGCTGGAAGACTTGTGTTGACTTTGAGTGACAACCGCTTGATTTGAGGAAAAGAGTGTAACAGAGCCATACCTCCAGTGGATGGACATGAAAGATACCTCTCCAGCTCTCCTGATTTTCTGGTCTTAATGGATCCAAAGAAGTCTTCTTCATCAGAGTGGCTGCTGTTTGTGCTGTTGTCATGTTAGTGTCCAAGTGATCCTTGATGTAGTTGAGACCTTTAAAAACATTTTTGCAAAGAATTACACTTATGCAGCATGTGTATGTAATGTTTTGTTATGTGCACACACACACTGATGTTTTTATATTTACCAGATTTTAAGGTCCCATCCAGCAGGGCATCGATGAGAGGTGCACACACTTTGCAAGATGATACAAGCTTCTTCCTTGTCTTGCAACGTAGTGTTGGCAGGAGGAAGCCCATGTGCACAGAAGATTCTCACACTCTTCATCGGTGGCTCATCAGAGGAGGAGGATTTTCGCTTCTTGTTGGAATCTACCAACTCAGTGTATTTCATCAAGCTGTTCGAGTGGATCCTCTGTTCACAAATAAATAAATAAAACAGAATAAGAATATATAATCCACACATCAAACATTTCAGATAAACCTATTACATTTTCAAAGACATGCCAAAGCATTGAGTTAATAATAATGATTTTAAAAAGCCCTAGTTTGTACTGTAATGTTCAAATATGAAACCAAAGCAGTTTGCCAGGGCAAAATGTTTTTAGTTTATTTTAGAGAGAGAAAAAGATACTTTCAAGCCCAAAACCGCAATCATAACTGGATAACAACAAATTCAAATATACTTTTTTTCCCTGAAAAGTTACAAGAAGAAGCCTTTTTAAATCAGGAGCATCATGAAGAGTTTATGTCCTGATGCTGCTCAATAATTCAGGTCAAACAAATCTAACAAGGATCAGGTCTTCTGAACGGATTCTTCTTTGTTGAAACATTTCATCTGAGGAGCTGCAAAAACAGTAAAAAAAGTAGTTTAACCAGTTACTGCTGACTTCCAGAAACTAGCTACTACTCACATGTAAACAGAGGACATCTGCCCACTGATGGCTGCTTGCTATTCAACAGGAGCTGAGTGGCTCTTCACATTCTCAAGGTACAAACAATGGGGAGACCAGTCCTTTATTGTTGCCGGCTCAAAAGCCTGGAACAGCCTCCCCCTTGAGCTGCCTGCGTGCCACCTCTGATCTGACTCTGTTCAAAACCAGACTGAAGACTCACTTGTTCAAAAAAGCTTTCAGTGTGTAACTTTTATTACTTTGGTATTTTAGTATGTAGCATTTTTATTTCCATTGCCTCATTTTATTGCTGTTGCTTTTATTTTATTTTCACTGATTTATTGTACCGGTTTTTATATTTTCTGTCCTGTTAAGCACCTTGGTCAATACAAGGCATTGTAGGAAGGTGCTATACAAATAAAGTTATTTAGTGCGAATAGCTATCTTCTGGCTGAATATCAATGAACAGATTGTTCCAGTGTCTGGATGCTTAAAACCCGATCCATTTTGGAATGTAAGATTTTGCTTTGGCTATTTGATGTAACTGATAAAAACTGGTTTTGAATTGAATTGAGAAAGCTCCTCGGATGAAGAGCAAAACGTCTTCTGTTACAAATTAAGTCCAGTTGTTTCTGTATTGAACATTTTTTTAGATAAATAGTATAATACTGTGACGTTTTATGAATTTTGGTTTGTTTCCTACTAGTCCTGTATGAATCAATTGTAATAATAATAATCATTTTATTTAAAAGCGCCTTTCAGGACACCCAAGGACACTTAACAAATTGTGTTCCACTAAGACACTTATTGGAGGTTTGTGACTTTAAAAATCTGAGGGGACTGTTAGCATGTGTAGCTACATCTTCCACCAGCCGTCCCATTATTTAGCAAACCGTTTGTTTTTAGCTACATTAGCATTTTGCTCATGTGTGCTCACAGAGTGTGAACACGTTTTTAGCAACACACCACGTAACATTCAATAGTCACATCATACACAGTTTTAAAGTTATGCATGCTGTTGTAATAGAGCTGACATCATTACACACACAAAAAGAAAAAAATAAAGGTAAACTTACCGCAACGTGTTTTCTCAAATTTGACGTCGAGTTCATGTAGGCTGAAACATCTACAAGTTTTGGCAGACACAGCTGACAGCGCATGATGCAACTGTTCTTTTTAGACGACTGAAAGGTGAACATAGATCGTATGTGAGGCCAGAGGTGCTCTGAATTCGCTTCGCCAGCTTCTGTCGCCATTCTTTCAGGAACCGTCCGAACGTCTTTCTCTCAAACCGCTTTCATCTCAAACCGAGTCCAGAATCTCAACGTCACTGGCCTGCGCCGGCTGCGTGGAGAGTTTGTTGTGGTCACGTGACTGGTTGGCTTCACTTGATTGGTTAGATGTCAGGTGACAATAAGTAACGCAATAAATTTGCCGCAAATGTTTTTATATATTTTAAACAAAAAGTAACGGTAGCGATCGGCAGAAAGCCCATAGTAACGGAGTAAAAGTTGCAGTTTCCTCCCCTAAAATTTACTCAAGTAAAAGTATAAGTATTTCACATTTAAACTACTCTCACAAGTACAATTTTCTCAAAAAGTTACTTAAGTAAATGTAACGGAGTAAATGTAACGCGTTCCTACCCACCTCTGGTAAGCACCCAAGGCCCTGACGGGGCAGAGTGCTCTCAACTCCTCTGTTCCTCAGTGAGGACGGGAGTAGGAGGAAATGAAGAAAGTTCAAAATCCAGACTTCTGGACTTCAAAGTTGGAACCTTTGGGACATATGCAAGGTTAGGACGTAGGGTGACCTTTGACCCATCAGGGGCAAACTGTACACATTGGATGCGCAGATAAAGCGGGGAGGTCACCTACACGTTTAGCTGAGCAAAGAGCCAAGAGCATAGCTGTTTTATAAGATAGCAAACCTATCTTAATGTTGCTCAAAGGTTCGAATGGGGGCTCACAAAGAGCATTCAGGACTAACTGGAGATCCCAGTCAGGGGCCAGAGTCCTTCTGGGGGGTCTTTTCCTCAATACGCCCTTCGTGAACCATATCATGAGAGGGTGTGCACTGGGTGTTTTTCCCCCCCAACCTTCGTGGCAAGCCGAGATGACTGACAAAAACACCTTAATGGTGGAAAATGAGCGTCCTTTTTCCGGCAGGTCCTGTAGAAAGGTAAGAAGCTGGACCAGGTCACAGGAATATGGGACAATATTCATTTCCATGCACCAAGCTTCAAAAACCAGCCATTTGCGAGCGTAGAGAGTCTGTGTTGACATTGCTCTCACTCCCTGGATCGTGTTTATCACATTGCTGGGGAGGCCTGATGCCATCAGTTTGTTCCTCTCAGCAACCAAGCTGAGATCTGCCACAGTCCTGGACGTAAGTGGAGAGGCTGCTTGTGTGGTTGAGTCAGCAGGTCCCTGAAGGGGAACAGCTGCCTATGTATCAGCGTTGAGCACACCTCCGAGGGCCACGGGCCCCATGGCCACCTGGGGGCCAACCAATGCGGTTATTCGCTGAATTACAGTTGGGGACCATGACAGGCTGTCGTCATGGCCTCCGTGTTCAACAGACACACCCTCCGAGCATGCGGATGCGCTGTGAGCTGGGAGGGTTTGTGTATTGTAGGCCCCCCGAGCTCCTGCGGCGCGGGGGGTTGAGCATTTGACTCCCACCGTCCAGCCGTGCGTGAGTTGGCCTGCCCGCCCGTGGATGCCGCGAGGTCTGTCTGCTGCAGACAGTCCCAGGGCGCCCTGCTGGGGTTCATTGTTCTGACCTGGCACCCTGTGCACCACGAGATAGGGAGGGAGGGTGATAGTCCTCTCCCTTCATGGTAAATGGAGCTTATTTATATATAGCGCTTTCCATCCCCCTATGTGGGACCCCAAAGCGCTTTACAATACCAACCATCCACCCATTCATATTCACATGCATACACCGGTAGTGGCAGACTGCCATGCAAGGCACTTTCCTGTCCTACCGGGAGCCACTCGGGGTTAAGTGTCTTGCCCAGCGACACAACGACACATGGTGTGGGAAACCGGGATTCGAACCTCCAACCTTCCGATCGGGGGACGATTGCCATTACCACTACGCCACGGCCGCCCCTAGTGGACCTTCCAGTGAGCATTTGACTCCTACCGTCCAGCCGTGCGTGAGCTGGCCAGCCCTCTCCCTTCATAGCGACTGTCTTTAAAAAGGTTGCTGTGTTGTTGTTCTTTTTTTTTTTTTTTTTTGAGTCAAGAACCAGGGCAAACTGTGCTTTGGTACTTTTATTTTTGTGTTTTGTGCAACAACATTTTGTCTTTATTTCACATAGCAGAACACTTATGTTTTGTACATACATTAATGTCACCAGCTTTTCGTAGTCTTTTACAAATAAAGTCTGGGTAGAAATAACCAGGTTCCCGTACCCCGTGGGTGGACGAACCAGCAAAATTGTGAAGAGGGCCCGCTTTGTCAGGCCCGCTTCTGTCTCCCATCACGGTTCGTCAAGGAGGTTCTCGGCGGGACCGCTTGGCGAGGAACGAATCTGTTCCTGCTCTAGGACTGACTGGCCTGAGGTGGACCTGCTAGGGGTCTCTGCCGCTATTCCCCGTCATAAACTGGCCTCTTCTGCGGGGGACAACGTGTGGCTGAGCGGTGTCGAGGCTGAGCGGGTCTGCTCCCACTGGTGTCCCTGGGGGGGGGGGGGTTCCTTGGCATCCCCTCACGGAGGGCTTCGGCCTGTTTTCGCCTCTGCTCCAGCTTGCTCTGGATCCGTTCCAGAGCCCTCCCGAAGAGTCCCGTCGGCTTGATCGACTGGTGCAAAAAGGGGAACCGCTGATCTTCTGGAAGGTCCGTCAGGGTCATCCACAGATGACGTTGGGAGATGACCACTTCAGCCATGCATCTCCCCTGTGCGATGGCTGCCATCCCCATCATGCGGAGCACAAAGTCAGTGGCCTTGCGGGCTTCCTCCAGCACCTCAGTCGCAGCCTGTTTGTCTGTTGTCACCTGGAGCTCCTGCAGCTTCTCTGCCAGGTATGCCTGCATCATGGCGGAGGCGTTCATTGCACGTGCCGCGAGGCCCTGAGCTCTGTAGCACTTTTCGAGCTGTGCAGCTGAAGCGCGGCAGGCTTTGCTAGGGAAAGTTGCTTTTGTGCTAGAAGATCTGGGGGCCAGGTGAGACGCCAGCGTGTCCTCCATCTGTGGCAATTTGGCGATTCCCGCTGCTTCCATTCCAGCCACGTCGAGGAACTGGGAGAGTGGCAGCAACATGGGAGCCCTGGGTTCAGCCCAGGTGCGAGTAAGCACCGTGAGGAAATTCGGGAAGATGGGCATCCTGTGCCTCGTTGTCGACTGCTGCTTGGCATAAAAATAATTCCCTGCCAACCTCGTGACCTGTTGGCGAGGTGGAGGTTCTGGCCACGCGATCTGCAGCGCGTCCGCCGCTCTGTGACACAAGTCGAACAGGGCGGGGATCGATGTATCTGTCTCTGGCAGCACTCGCACCAGGTTCAGTGAGAGGTCTTCTTCCTCTCCTTTGTACTTGTTGTCAGCTTCTTCACCAGAAATTTCACCTGAGGCTGTTGCGAAATCTCATCCGCGTTCATCATGTCTCAAGTGTCAAATTCAGCTGTTGAGTCCCCGACGGGAGCCGCCATGTCCAAGCTGTCCCCCCATTCGACCTTTCCACTGTCCTCCAGATCCATGTTCTCGAGCTCTGGCGTGGGAGTGAGAGCTTCTGTGAGATCCGGGTCTGTTGGCGCCGCGGCGGTGCCCATGGCTTTGGCCACGATATCCACGCGGTGTCTCCTCACCGCCTCCAGCATCTGGCTGTAGTGTGGACAGGAGTCGGGGGTGTCCAACGCTGTTTTTGCGTGTAGCATCCCCAGGCAGACAGGACAGGCCTCGTGGGTGTTCGTCACTGATACATAATTCCCACACAGTGGCGAGTATTGCGCAATACCGGGTTTTTCGCCACTCGTAAAGGCAGAAATGGCGGACAAACAGACTTGAACTACCACAGCTAAATACATTACTAGCTTCACCAAGGCACAAGAGCAAAATGGCAGTGGTCGGAGTTTAATGAGTTGGAGAAAGAAATCATGGCAGATGAAGCGGACAACTTGTCACCAAGTAGTTACTCTGATATCATTAATTATTTAATTACTACGAGGAGTGCACACCGGCTTCACAGCGCAGAGCTTCACAGCTTTAAATCCAAAAAAGATGTGTAAACTGTCTCAATCATATCTAACCAGCTAAATAAAGGTTTAACTAAAATAACACACAGCCAGCACAAACAGTCCAGGCTGAACACGGACCAGGACCAGCACTTTGAGTGTTACCATGTTGGAAGTTAGCATGTCGCGTTAGCGGAGGGTCCGTCACACAGAGGCTTGCGGCGACGGCGTGGATCCGTCACGGCCGCAGGGGCACGTCCCATGGGACCGACGCGTCGCCCGCACGACTTGGCTCCCGTCCTCCTTCCCCCACTGGGGCGGTCTCCCCGCCGGTCCCAGAGGACCGGCGGGGAGACCAGGGTCCAGTCATGAAGAGGCCGTTGTCGCGTTAGCGTCATGCTAAGCTACACACAGCAAGACGGTGCTGCTAAATAATAAAAAAAACAGCTCTAACACACGGACAGTTGTACTCTAACATTGTTCTGACATTGTTTCACAAAATGATTTATGTAGAATATTTTGTTTACCGGCCAAAAGCATGACGTCTTCCAGAGCAGATCCAAGTAGTCAGCTGCTGTGAGCTTCTCTGATGAGATAAATCCTTCACGTTTACTTTTTTTTGGATTAAGTGAAACCTGCGCATTGCCCAAACATCTACCACCCACTGACCCAACACAAAGTAACCATTGCAATTAATTAGAAATTAACAAAAAAACAACGTGAAAGATACACATCCAGTAGTAGACTGTCCTGTCTATGGTCCTACTGTTCCGTCCGCCTCCACCCACCCGGAAATTCCACAGATGTGACGTCACATGGGAACTATGTATAGGGAATATCCACAGCCGCTGGGACAGGTGTGCGAGCTGGGACTCGCTGGCCTGCTGGCCTTTTTTGGAATTTTGGGTTTCCGCTTTCCTTTCTCGGGAGCCATGGCCGAGAAGAAAAGAGCAAGTTGTTTTAAAATCCTCGTCCGACACGTCTCCTCCGTCGTGTCGCTTTTGCTGGCTAGCTTGCTACTCGTTAGCAGGGTAGCGATGTGACGCAGTTAGCGCCGTCGAGCGAAGCAGCTGCGGAGAGAGAAGAGAAAAAACTTTGAGGTTAAAGAAAAAGGCGCTGGACTAGCTTTCACCAGCCCAGCAATACGCAGGAAATTTCTCTGTACGCTCAGCGTAGGGAGCGAGCTCACCTCTAACGAGCGATGTGTCTACAGAGAAGTCCCACAAAGTTCAGGTTTAAGCGAGGTGAAGGGCAAAAAGCGACCGTTTGGATGGGCGCTAGCGTCTTAAGTACCCAGAGGGCGGGGCCTCTGAGGTGACGCTGACGCCTACTGCCATAAAGGCGTGAGTGTATTCCTGCAGGTAATCGCACGGGGGCGCAATTCCCATTGCAATAGTGTTGCACCAAGTGAACCTGACTGATAAAGGGAACTTCATCATAAGTGGCATACTTAGAAGTTCTATATCTGATTTGCAAGAATAAAGAGATATAATAAAATCAAAAGAGACAACACACGCAATATGCTATTTACAGCTTGTTTGTGATGTGCATGTTAGATAATGGTGTTGAAATGTTCATGCAAAATCTGTACATGTTGTGTAGTAACAATATTGTTCTGCTGTCAGGTAAGCAGCACATGGCTTCCACGTTACATGAGTGACTAGCCTGGCCCTCGCCTTCCTGCACAGCTCCGCTCAATTCTCATTTCCCTTCACTGCACAGTCTGGGACTGCACCCACCCACAAGGATTTCTCCGGTAGATTTTTGTTCGGACCAATCAGAGAACAGAAGGGGTGGAGTTTTGGACCCTAACCCACGCCCCCACCAGTCCCAGCGCGCAGAGCCCTATAAAAGGGCTCTGCCAGCGCTCAGTCAGCGAGCAGCGGCATGTTCTCATTCAAAGCGATGCAAAGCGATGCAGGATTGTTTTATATGTGACACAAATTTATTAATTTCCCCTTCTTAATCCCTTATCTGGAGTTTTCTTTTGTTTTGTTTTTTCCCAAAAGTTAAGTAATCGCTCCCTCGTCCTCCTTCTCCTCCACCCTCCTGCTGAGTAAAATGAACACGGAAATGCCTCAGGTTGTCACGAGAATTAAACTCGGGTTTTAGTTGCTGACCGAGTCCCATCAGATTTTCTGGTGTTTTGGTGAGCTGGACCAGCGATCCATGGTTTGATTTTATTGTATTAAAACGTTTTATAACATAAACACAGAATTTGCGCAGCGAGAGAAACGCTGCAAGAGGCGGAGCAGCTGTCAGTCAAGTTCACCAGAGCACGGCATCATTCAAAGCGATGCAAAGCGATGCAGAACTGTTTTATATGTGACACAAATTTATTAATTTCCCCTGCTTAATCCCTTATCTGGAGTTTTTTGTTTTTTTTCTCCCAAAAGTCAAGTAATCGCTCCCTCGACCTCCTTCTCCTCCACCCTCCTGCTGAGTAAAATGAACACGGAAATGCCTCAGGTTGTCACGAGAATTAAACTCGGGTTTTAGTTGCTGACCGAGTCCCTGCAGATTTTCTGGTCTTTTGGTGAGCTGGACCAGCGATCCATGGTTTGATTTTATTGTATTAAAACGTTTTATAACATATAAACACAGAATTTGCGCAGCGAGAGAAACGCTGCAAGAGGCGGAGCAGCTGTCAGTCAAGTTCACCAGAGCACGGGGGGTGGCTCTGAGGGGAGGGAGCAGAATGCTTTCCCTGTTCAAAATATCCAATGGTTTTGTTCCTAAGCAGAGGCCACGCCTCCAGCAAGAAACGTTTTTCAATGGGAAAAGTCCAGACCCTAGTACGAAGCGAAGTGAAGGACAAGGGTCTGGTTTAAACCAGGCTAATGAGTGACTGGCTCTCTGTAAATTTTGCATTTTTATACAAGAACTTTGTAGACTGTTCTTGTTTCAGTAGTGTTTTTGTTGCATGCTGTTTAGTATTATCGGAATTGTCTTGCTGTGTCTGTGATGGGTAAAATACATCTATTTCAAACTAAGTGGATTTTTTTAACACTTCTTAATCTTAGTTCTTAACCTATTTGTATTCATTACTGATCATTATTTTTATCTCTCTACTCATTTGTCTTGTAGATAGGTATCCACATGTGGGCAATATGCAATAAATCAGATGTACCACTGGTATTTAACCCTCCCCTACTGACAGAATTCATGCTGGGAACATTGTTGCAGTGTTTGTTTCACAGCTTTCACAGATTTTATTTCACAAAATTCCACTGAGCTTCCATCAGCTTGTCACATTGTCATGTTGTCATGAGATTTCCATGGACATGTTGTGACAGTGATAGTGTGATACCTTATGCCATGTTTTTTACAGTGTTTGTAAGAAATTTTGCAGCAAATGCACATTAAAAATGATGCAACCCAAAAGTTTTTCATTTAGGTATTTAATCTGTTCGTACAATTTTCAGCAAAGATCCAGCAGATTTAAGGCACCCAGCCAACATGCATAGTTGGGCCCCACATGGGGTTATTGTGGGCTAGTTGGGTAATGAGTGGGCATGGGATTTATCTGGGCTAACTGCATGAGACCCATATGGTTATCCCATAAAGGAACCCATTTTGTGAGCCCTGTTGGGCTAAATATATGGGTCCTATACAGGATTAATGTGGGCTAACTGGCAATGGGACAGAAATGGGCAATTTTATATGGGACCCATGTGGTTTTAGTATAATGGGCCCAGCATGGGAAGCCCATGTGGGCAGACTGTATTTATCCCAAGTGGTATCAATGTGGGCTCACCTTACATGGGTTCAACCTGGGCATGGATATATAGGGCCCATTACATTTTTATGTGGGCTAACTGGGAATGGGACATAAATGGGCATTATTATATGGGACCCATGTGGTTTTAGTATAATGGGCCCAGCATGGGAAGCCCATGTGGGCTGACTGTATTTATCCCAAGTGGTATCAATGTGGGCTCACCTTACATGGGTTCAACCTGGGCATGGATATATGGCCCATTACATTTTTATGTGGGCTAACTGGGAATGGGACAGAAATGGGCAATATTATATGGGACCCATGTGGTTTTGGTATAATGGGCCCAGCATGGGAAGCCCATGTGGGCTAACTGTATTTATCCCAAGTGGTATAAATGTGAGATCACCTTACATGGGTTCAACCTGGGCATGGATATATAGGGCCCACTACATTTTTATGTGGGCTAACTGGGAATGGGACAGAAATGGGCAATATTATATGGGACCCATGTGGTTTCGGTATAATGGGCCCAGCATGGGAAGCCCATGTGGGCTAACTGTATTTATCCCAAGTGGTATAAGAGTGGGCCGACCTTACATGGGTTGAACCTGGGCATAGATATATAGGCCCCAGTTTAATTTTATTTGGGCTAACTGGGAATGGGACAGATATATGCATCAGTATATGGGACCCATGTGATTTTAGTATAATGTGCTCAGCATGGGAAGCCCATGTGGGCTAACTGTATTCATCCCAAGTGGTATAAATGTGGGATCACCTTACATGGGTTCAACCTGGGCATGGATATATAAGGCCCAGTACATTTTTATGTGGGCTAACTGGGAATGGGACAGAAATGGTCATCATTATATGGGACCCATGTGGTTTTAGTATAATGGTCACAGTATGGGAAGCCCATGTGTGCTAACTATATTGACCCCAAGTGGGATAAGTGTCGTATAACCTTACATGGGTTCAGCCTTGGCATGGATATACAGGCCCCAGTTCATTTTTATGTGGGCTAACTTGGAATGGGACAGAAATGGACATCATTATATGGGACCCATGTGGTTTTGGTATAATGGGCCCGGCATGGGAAGCCCATGTGGGCTAACTGTATTTACCCCAAGTGGGCTAAATGTGGGATGATCTTACATGGCTTCAACCTGGGCATATATATATAGGCCCCAGCTCATTTTTTTATGTGGGCTAACTGGGAATGGGACAGACATGTGCATCAGTATATAGGACCCATGTGATTTTAGTATAATGTGCCCAGCATGGGAAGCCCATGTGGGCTAACTGTATTTATCCCAAGTGGTATAAATGTGGGATCAACAGATACAGATTTAAACTGTACATTGAATTTACATTTATAAATTCAATGTATATTTTTATAAATTCAATGTATATTTTAAATCTGTATCTGTTGATCAAAACCAACAAGAATTACAACTCATAGTGCCACAATCAAAAACTAAACTAAAAAACAGGAAGTGAACCGTGTTGATTTCCCATCATGCTTAGCGGTATATTAGTGTTCAATTATAGTTTAAATCTGTATCCGTTGATCAAAGCCAACAAGAATTACAACTCATAGTGCCACAATCAAAAACGGGGAGTGGACTATGTTGATTTCCAATAATGTTTAGCAGTATTTTAGTGTTCCGGGCTGCACCATGAGTCAGAAGGACATCTGTGTTATAGAACTGCCTCTTGTTAAAGACTGGGTATTATCTGTTGTGAGGCTCAGAGTGTTCTTTGAGTGTAACTCACACAATGTTAAGACAGAAGTCACAGAGTATGGTGCAATATACGTGCTCTCGGCAGGTTGGATCGGAAAATCCGACACATAAATTATGCTGGTAAGAACACACATGGGTCTGTAATGAGCCTCATGTAAATTAACCATCTGGGAACCACTGAAAGCCCAGACAGCGCCCATTATAGTCTATCTGGGCAAACCCATGTGGGGCCACCATGGAAACCGTGGACAAACCCACTTAATACCCATATTTTTAGCCCAGTTGGGACCCAGTTTAGTCCCAGGTAGATATTCTTCAAGGTACACACATGGGTTTTACATGGGTCTCATTTAAGTTAAACATATGGGTCCCACTGAAAACCCAGTCAGGGCCCATTAAAATCTATCTGGGCCAACCCATGTGGGGCCACCATGGAAACCGTGGACAAACCCACTTATTACCCATATTTTTAGCCCAGTTGGGACCCAGTTTAGTCCCAGGTAGATATTCTTCAAGGTACACACATGGGTTTTACATGGGTCTCATTTAAGTTAAACATATGGGTCCCACTGAAAACCCAGTCAGGGCCCATTAAAATCTATCTGGGCCAACCCATGTGGGGCCACCATGGAAACCGTGGACAAAACCTTTTGGGGCCCATGTTTTTTGCACATATGTATACCATATGGGGCCCACCTGTGCATGCTGGCTGGGCAATGCTTGATTATTATTATTTTTATTCTAACGTTATATTCTGCAGGGGTTTTTAATATTGGTTGATCATGTTTTTAATAGCTGAAAGCCAATAGTGATACAGATTAAACTTGCATTATTTCTGCAGGATTAATGTTATTTTCATCTTGCTTTTTCAAAAAGTTGTATTCCGAGATTCTTCTTAAAATTAACGTTAAAGCATTTCAGTAATTATTTTATGAATGGTCCAAGTCTTAGTTATAACGGAGCTTTAATGCCACACAAAAAAAAAATTAAAAGCCATAAAATTATGAGAATAAAGTTGTAGTAATACAAGAATAAATTTGAATAAAGTCTTAATATTACAAGAATAAAGTCGTACAAGACTTTTTTACAACTCTCTTTTATTTACTCCCCCCCACCCCTACAATTCAGATCCACGACACGAACTGTCAATCAACCCAGTAGGCGTATCAGCAAATTACCAATCCAAAACTAAATGTTCCTTACCTGCAGAGCTGCGCTGCAGTCCATCAGAGCATACCACCTTAGTGTAAGCAGGTTCAAAGTCCTGATACTGATCTGATGCTGATGTGCTAACAGATTAACCAACTCCTTATTTGTAAAACCAACACCAAAGTATAACTTAACAAGGTGCACAACATTCTTCATCTTACCACAGTTAAAATGTGGTAAACACTGCTTTATGTTACAGTTCGAATAATATTACGACTAATTTAGCTTCGGATTGATCATTTGCTAACACGCCTGTGGGAATGATTGATAGGTCGCGTCATGGATCCGACTCGTGAAAAAAAAATACAACAAATGAGAGCTGTGAAATAAAGTCTTGTACGACTTTATTCTCGTAATTTTATGGTTTTAAATTTTTTTCTTAGCGTGGCAATGTAATTTTTTTTAACATGGCCCTAAAGCTCCATCATCCTTAGTAAACTAAAAACACAGCATGTACGCATTAATTTTTAGTACTTTACTAACTACGGCTTCTCTGAATATGTTGCACCCAATACCAAGCATGGGCTTTGCTGATTAAGTTTGACTAAAACTGATGGAAGTGGGTATTTTCTCAAAGGGCTTGAGTGGCCAAGTGCACACATTTAATGGCTCCTCCTTGCCAGAAGGCATATACAGTACTGTAGATTACTTCTTAAGGTTTTGTAAATAATCTGCTAAAATTCCCAACCTACTGTTCTGCTATGGTGGATTAAACTGGTTTAGCAAAGTTAAAACCAAAGAATACCTACATTGCACAAACCAGAAGAGACTCCTACTTGTCCCTCTACAAGTCTACCCATTGCTTTATTTAAATGTCTTCCATCCTGTCTTTAAGGACATCTCCCAGTGATGCACTCTTATCATTTTGTGTTGGTGTGACAGTGTTTTGAGGGTCCAAACAGCAGGCATACATACATCAGTTAATAATAGATCAATGTAATGAGCAGCAGCCCAAATGAGCTTTTAATGGTCTCTGTCCACCTAAGGCAACAAAGTAAGGGATGGGATGGATGACGTGAAGAAGCAGAAAGATGGAGAAGGAAGAAAACAAATATGAGAGGTCAAACCTGTAAGATAAATTAAACATTTCAAATTAAATACAGTGATCATTTTGGGTATTCTCTTAAATAAATGATGGAAACTTTGTATTTATGTATGACTGTCTGCCTGCTTCGGTTCTGCTGATTTCCAAACAAAACTTGAAGAAAAACATCCTTAATGGACTATTTCATTGATTTCTGTTGGATATTAGATGTTCAAATCCTCAGTGCTCTCAGTCAGATAGGTTCTCTTGTAAATGAGTCCCCGAGGCTCAATGGGATTAACCTGTATAAATAAAGTTAGGATGAATGATGCACGAGGCACTACAGTTTTTCATAAATTTAAGAACTTCATTGGTTAACTTATATGCTTATGTTATCTAAAATATGATTTACGAACATGAAACTTGTAATGGCATTTGCTTTACCGTATTCGTCGGTATATAATACGCAGTTTTTTTTGCTCATTTGAATGTCCTGCGTATTATACACCGAAGCGTATTATCTATGGATTTTTTCCCATATTTTTAGACCCATTTTTCGCTCTGATATTGCTGTTTTTCATTTTGGGCAAAAAAATGGTGCAGTACCACTTTTGTCCAGTAGGGAGACACTTCCAGACCGTTTCTAGCTCATGTGTCCGTAAAAAGCCTCCTCTGGTCGGACTGACTCTGTCGCTGCCCGCCCCCTGCTCTGGATGTAGCTGCATTTAGCTGTGAGGTTAGCTGTTTTTGTTTGCAAGATACTGTAACTCATAAACCACACCGCAGATTTTTAAATCCAGCTGATTTCACATTTGGTTAAGCTCAGGAGCCCGTGTGTTATAAAGTCAGCTAAGAAATATATTTTTTAAGTGTTTTTTTATCTAAATTTAAAGAAAGAAAGCGTCCGACCTGCCTGAATGCAAATCGGCGAACTACTTTTTAAAATCCAGCTGATTTGAACATTTCGTTATTTTTGTTAAGCTCAGGAGCCCGTTTGCTATAAAGTCAGCTAAGAAATTTTTTTTTTTCTCGCAAAGAAATAATAGTTTTTACCGTCTTTTGTTGTAAATTCCTTCGGTGCTCGCCCGCTTCTGTGGCCGCCATTTTAAGCAGGGCAAATGAGGCGCTGACATGTCGCGGTGACGCATAATAGATGCGTATTAAACACCGAAGCGTATTATGTACGTTTTTTTCTGGTTTATTGGCAATAATTGGACAAAGCGTATTATATACAGGAGCGTATAATACACCGACAAATACGGTAATTATTCAACCTTATAGATTTATTTAAATACATCCCTGTGATGCATTCCACCACATGTACCACATATGATGCAAATGACAATAAAGAAACCTTGACCTTGACAAACGAAGACACCAACTCCTTCATTCTGTCACTTTATTTATTTCAAAGTTCAACACACATTACATACATTTGTGAAAATGTACTTTTGATATTGCTCTTTTTGCTGTTTAAATAACAAATACAGTTTAAAATATATGCTTTATGTAAGTCAGTAAGGAAGGTGGAATTATAGTTGAGAACTAAGCAAAATGCTGTTTGATGAGAGATTCACATGTTTGTTATGTTTGTCAAATAGATTTTAAGAATACCAAGATATAAATGCCAAAACAGTACATCTTAGTAAGTATTCTGGGTATCTCAACAAAGTGATGCTACAGCTGGAGCTTACCAACAGGAAAAATAATACATTTTTTTGTACTTTCATTACATCAGCTCCAAAAAGTACTTGCATTTCTGTTACAATAGTCATCATCACCAATAAGAATTATTTAGGCAGACTAGACAGTAAGCTTTATTTTTAAAGGAGGGTAATCAAGCTTTAGTTTTATGACAGGTGTGTGTATCTAAGACAAGCACTAGGTATTGCCGTTTTATTAAAAAGAATAATCCAGCATCGACCTTTTCACTCTCTGAATTTTTAACAGACAAATCTTCAGACCTTCACTTTCATCTTTATTCTTTTCAACTCTTTAAGTTCTCTGTGCTGTGAGGGAGCCTCACCAATGTCTTCGCAAATTGTTATTCTTGCCATATTTTTGGCTTTTTTTACATTTTCTTCCTCTGAACCTCTCCTGCCTTGTTTATCTATGACAATCTATCCTTTTGCAACAATGCAATTATATGAAGAAGTTTACCTCATGCATCTTGCAGATAAATCTTTCCTTTTTGTCTCATTTAAAATGTATTAAAATGAGACAGGATAAAATGCTGCATGCATTAGTCTCTAGGAAGCCTTACCGGATGTTCGTTGCAATAACAACAAAGTATGGAGAAAATCTAGCTTTAATTGTTTTCAGAAAGATTTAAGGAAATGTCTTATTGCTGCATGAAAATGCCAAGATTGTTTAGAAAACAGTTGTAAACACATAGAGTGCAAAAGTGCACAAGTGAATAGCTTAATATAACATGTTCTTCCATTTACAAACATTTCAACCAGTTTATAACAATTTTTTTAACAATTATTTTAACTGATGTATTTTGTTTAGTCTATTTTGTAATGATTTTCACTCAAACTATTAAAACATGCACAAAGGGACTAACCCCATGGAGAGAGAGAAAATAATCACAATTTTTAAGAAACGTTTTAATATTAGGCAATACTGGAAAAAAAATTCTTGTAATTTTTGCATCTTCTTATCAATAGATAAGCACCAAGCTGCACAATCCCAAACACTCTTACCTAGTTAGACGAGTAAAGTCCAAGATTAATAAAAAAAGTCACCAAAGAAAAAGGGTTACACTATCGAGATTGATGTGTTGATATTGTGTCTGAAAAAGCTGCAGCATTTTGACATGAATGGTTTTATATACACTTGATTGATGCAACTCTGGGCACACTGGAGTGTGGTTTACATTTCTTCTTTAGGGTCCAGTGGCATCATTATTCATAAGTGAGTGGGTGCATCTTTCTCTGCAGGTGCAGCATCAATTCATGCAAAAGTTTTGAAGAGTTCTCGAGAGAGAAATCACTTAAAATGCAATAATCCTGGTGTTGTGTCTTGAGTACTTATTTTCAAAACTAAAATAATAAAATGAAAAAATATAATATTTTGAGGCTATGTTGTTTTCTTGTTTTTTTGGTTACGTGGCAAAAGTTTGATTTCTGATCATTTTTGCGTCTGTTGTGACAGAATGCCGTGACGTGTTGTTACCCATGATGCTGCAGGAGTTAAATGGTGCTCTGTGCAGTATGGCCGATGGGCCTCATGACGAGAGGAGAAACAGTTTGGAGCTTCTCAACAACATTCTGGAGGTCCTCAGCAGAAAGAACGTGGTAAGATCATTTTTAAATCAAAGGCAGTGAGAATATCTCCTGCATACTGAGAACATACATTCCTCTGTCCACCTGCAGATATGATAACAGATGCGTTCATAGTTTAGTGTGAACACCTGCAGTGAAATCTGCTTCATCATGTTACAGCATTGTCTCCTCATGTTTTTGGCACGTCTTGTGTAGTTTATTCCAGAGGCTCCCTGGGCCGGCAAGGAGCACTCAGATTGACTGATGAGGCTGGAAGTAGTCCTGGTCTGGTTCTGATCCGGTTCGGATTGGCTCTCTGCATCCACTGAGCGCCGAAGTCACTATGAATAGGAGCAAACCTTTTAATTAGTTTTGAATCAGATCAAAACTTTTCCTCCATTTTGGCAGAAGGCACATGGCTGAAAGCACTGTTGAATTCTGGGAAGTGCATTATTGCCTTGTGGGTAATGTAGTTCTTTTGGACTGGCAATACTCCGTAGGCTCATTGAAAGAAAACTACAAAATGGCAGCGCCTGTCCAAGTTATTATTCTGTATCATTAACTTTTTCCCAACCATGCGAGTAATGTTACTATAAAGTCGACAATCATGTGTCATGTACTGTACAATTGTACTTTTTTTGTACAATATTACTGAACATTCACAAACCGCGATAGAGCGAGTCCGCAAAAGATGAACTGTGAATAATAATAATAATAATAATAATAATAATCATTTTGTTTAAAAGCGCCTTTCAGGACACCCAAGGACACTTAACAAACCAATACAGTCAAACATTATCAGTGACAAATTGAAATATAAAATACATAAAGATTATAAAATGCAAAATAATAAAAATACATTTAGTAAAGTTAATGATAAGCTAGTCTAAAGAGATGTGTTTTCAGGGCTGTCTTGAACAGAGAAAGGGAGGTGGTGTTTCGAAGGTCTGGCGGTAGAGCGTTCCAGAGGTGAGGGGCAGAGCAGGTGAAGGCCCTGCTCCCCATGGTGGAGAGGTGGGCAGAGGGTACATGGAGATGTAGTGAAGAGGAGGATCTGAGAGAGCGTGATGGGATGGAGATTTGTAGGAGGTCAGATAGATAAGGAGGGGCAAGGTTGTGGATAGCTTTGAACGTGAGGAGTAGAATTTTGAAGATGATGCGTGATTTAACCGGGAGCCAGTGGAGCTGCTGCAGGACAGGAGTGATGTGATCATAGTAGGAGGTTTGAGTGATGACACGGGCAGCTGAGTTCTGGACCATCTGTAACTTGTGGAGAGATTTGTTGGGGAGGCCGTAGAGAAGGGAGTTGCAGTAATCGATACGGGAAGTCACAAGACTGTGCACCAGGATGGCTGTGGAGCGGGGCGTGAGAGAAGGACGGAGACGGTTAATATTACGGAGGTGGAAATAGGCAGACCGAGTAATATTGTTGATGTGTGAAGTGAAGGAGAGAGTGGTGTCGAGGATAATAATAATAATAATAATAATAATAATAATAATAATAATAATAATAATAATAATAATAATAATAATAATAATAATAATAATAATAATAATAATTTTATTTAAAAGCGCCTTTCAGGACACCCAAGGACACTTAACAAACCAATACAGTTCAAACATTATCAGCGACAAATTGAAATATAAAATACTTAAAGATTATAAAATGCAAAATGATAAAAATACATTTAGTAGAGTTATGACACCGAGACTCTTGACCTGAGGGGAGAGGGGATAGCAGGGAGTTGTTAAGTGGGATAAGTGGGAGTGGGATCAGCTCTGTTCATCAGGCAGTCAGGATGCTAAACACTCTGCCTGCTCTGCCTCCCCTCCCATTTGAACTGCCTTAACACAAAAAACTTTCTCACACATTACCACACAACACAAAGATTTTAACACTGGACTCTGTGTCATCAAACGGGTTATTCACTAAACTCTCGGTCATGTGCTCATTCAGTTTGCACTACTTCTCATATTTGCACTAATGTTTGTATTACATCACTGCCTATAGTCATACTACTGTTTACATTCACTGTTTACATTTATTAATACTGTTTACATTTATTACTACTGTTTACATTTATTACTACTGTTTACATTTACACTACTTTTATATCTACACTACTGCTGATACATATACAGTATTCTCTGACCAGCCTTATTTAAGGATGCCCAATGTGCCTTACTGCATATGCCACTTTGCCTCTATACCAACATCAACTACCTCATACATATACTGTGTACATTAACTCATATGCTGCTTTGCCACTCTTTGCAAATGTCAATGCTAGAACCTTCAGTTTATTTTATAGATATACTTTTTATACTTTTTTATACTACTATGCAAAAACTCAGGACAGTATTACACTTTTATTATTTCATTTTATGCTTATGTTCATTAAATGTTTAGTGTTTTAGTGTTGGTGTAAATTTTCATACTTTTATACTACTATGCAAAAACTCAGGACAGTGTTACACTTTTACTATTTTATGCTTATGTTTATTAAATGTTTCAGTGTTTTAGTGTTTAAATGGTTACTGTTGCACCGAGGGACTGAGAGAAACGCAATTTCAATCCTGTGTATGTCCTGTACATATTGCAGTTCTGACAATAAAGTTGACTTTGACTTGACGAGTCAAAGTAGTAGTGGGGGACGAGAAGATGTTCTGATTTTGAAATAGAGTTTTTGTTACCAACAAGAATGATTTCTGTTTTGTTGCTGTTTAGTTGAAGGAAATTGTTAGAAAACCAGTGATTTAGCTCATTGAGACAGTCGGTGAGGATGGAGGGTGGGTGGGTGGAGTTAGGTTTTGATGACAAGTAGAGCTGTGTGTCATCAGCATAACAGTGGAAATGGACGCCATATTTGCGGAAGATGTGACCTAGAGGAAGGAGGTAAATGATGAAGAGGAGGGGTCCGAGGACAGAGCCTTGGGGGACACCCGTGGAGACAGGGGAAGACTGGGAACGGAAGGATTTAAGCTGAATGAATTGAGTGCGGTCAGAGAGATAGGAGTTGAACCAGTCTAACGGGGTACCTGAGATGCCAATGGAGGTTAGTCTGTTGAGGAGGATAGAATGACAGATGGTGTCGAAGGCAGAACTTAGATCAAGAAGAATGAGGATGGACAGAAGACCAGAGTCAGCAGCAAGAAGAAGGTCGTTAGTAATTTTTACTAGAGCTGTTTCGGTGCTATGGTGGGGGCGAAATCCAGATTGAAACTCTTCATAAATGTTGTTGTTGGACAGGTGTGAGTGAAGTTGACTAGCAACAGTTTTTTCAAGGATCTTGGAGATGAAGGGCAGATTGGAGATCGGACGAAGATTACTGAAGTTGGTGAAGTCAAGACCTGGTTTCTTGATGATGGGGGTGATGGCAGCAGATTTGAAGGCTGTGGGAACAATGCCAGAGGTTAGGGAGGAGTGGATGATATTAGTGATGATAGGGAGCAGAGACGGGAGACAGGATTTAACAAGAACTGTGGGAAATGGGTCAAGTTGACAGGATGAGGACTTGGACTTGCTGATAATGTCAGCAATGTCATCAGCAGAGGGGAGGGAGAAGACAGAGAAAGGGAGGGAGGGAGGGGGGAGTTCAACAAGGATGCTGGGGGCAGTATTTGGTCCAAGGTGTTTATGAATTGAAATAATCTTTTCATTGAAATATGACATCAGGGAGTTGCAAAATTCTGTGGAAACCATGTGAGAGGGCAGGGAGTTAGGAGATGAGACAGAACGGTGGAGGAGAGAGAACAATGTTTTTGAATTACCAACATTAGAACTGATGATGTCTGAGAAGTAGCTGGATTTGGCTTGAGAAATACTGTTCTTGTAATGGATGAGGTGGTTTGCATAAAGTTCCTTGTGAATTGTGAGACCGGATTTTTTATAGAGACGCTCTAGCCGCCGACCTTTGGTTTTCAGGGAGCGGAGTGCTGGAGTGAACCAGGTTGCAGAGTTGACGAAGGAAACAGTCCAGGTTTTCAGAGGAGCAACAGAGTTAAGGATGTTGGTTAGGCTGGTGTTGTATAATGTGACAAGATCATCTGGGTTGGAGGAGTTGAAGTAGATGGAGAGATGGAGACTGAGTGAAGTAGAGAGGGACTACTGTATAGGATTTGAATAAGAAATGAGAATGTAAAACTTATTTTTTATATATATATTTTATGTGTATATAGTAGTTGAAGTAAAATAAAATGTCAAGCATTCTTTTTGTTTCAAATACCTTCCTCCTACAGAGTTTGGAAATTAGTCAATTCATAATAAGGTGAAGAAACTATTATACAAAACATTTCATTTGATCATTTTCATATATGGATAATAAACCTAGCAGTAACACATACGTTTTAACAAACCACGAGCAGTTTTTGCTTTCTTTTTGGCTATCCTTGAACAGTTATGTGACTTACTTTCAAACACTATTTTTTTTTAAATGAAAAATCAAGTTTGCTCCTAAGCTCACCATTTTTAATTGAAACACACACTCTTGCATGCCAAACAAATATACCACCAGCGTCAGGCTGAGGGCTTTATACTTGCCTGGTCAAGTTAAAGACAGGGTGTTTAGTTTTTGAAGTGAAGGTATGGCCGTTTTTTGGCTCGATTTATTTGAATGTGCTAATTAAGCATAAGCCGAGAGGAGAAGCAACAAAAAGAGAGAGCAAGACAATGACTAAACTGGAGTGGAGTAACTGTGAGGAGATGAATTCACACTGATACGTAGCAGGTTGTGGCAAAGAGTCAAGCGGCCATGATTTGTAAAAAAGAACGAGACAGAGGGAGTTAAGATGAAAGTCACCAGATGGATAATTTATCAACATAAAACTCCAAACACAGTCATTCCTCACTGAGATTTTAAAGCAAACTATGCTGAATTGACTTCAAACGCTGTCAAAAGGCAAATGAACCGCAGCAGAAAAAGGCTGGAGAAATGAACACTGCCCGAGGCAAATCAGAGGGGATGAAAGCCTGAAAGGAAAAGCAAAAAGTTAACAGTTTAACGATGGCAAAATTATTTATTTCAGTGGCATTTCCGTAGGTGAAGGGCTTTTAGAAAAATAAAACACAATGGAAAAGAAAGCAGGTGCAAACACAAGAGAAAAATGCATGAGCATCGGAGAAAAAGATAAAAGCTGCTGCCTCTTCCCCTTTACCACTTTTCTATGCACCTTTCGTTTTTCCCGTGTTCTCCTCACTCTGGGCGGTACCTGATTAAATTGTCACATCACAGATGTTCCCAATCCAAATAAATATTCAAAGAGAAACGCAAAGACGGGAGAGTGATTATGTGAAAGACAGATGCTCGTGTCCACGGCTGCTCGCGTTGAATTTATAGACGACTTTGAAACTCGTGCGATCTGTTTGTTGTTAGAATGAGAGTGATGAAGTGGAGACCTTGATAGAGAACGATAGACATGGCTCGCTATTTGTCTCGCGTTTTTCTTTCTGTCTAATGCCAGAACAAAAGGCTTGTTAAGGAAAAACGTATGGCTTTCCTGGAATGTGGACAAGAGCAAGCGACAGCATCAGCAGAGACAAAAACCGAAGTCGGTTCCTGACAGCCTTTTGTTCATAGAAAACCTAAAACATTTAGATGAAGTCAATTTTTTTTAAATGCAAACTTGTATAACTTTACATATGAGTTTGTGTGCAGAAGTTTTTTTTATGATATTGTATAATATTGGTCTAGGTCTTCCTTCTGGTAAGAATTATGTCGTCCTTTTTCCAGAATTTTTATGTAAATCAGCATCACATTAGTTTGCAGATGGGGTTCCTGTGTCGCTTCACATAGGTGTGTGCAGGACCAGGAGGCAAAAAGCTGTGCACATCCTGGTTTGTTCAGTTCAGACAAACTCCTTAGCATGGATGTTGAAGTACCGTTAGTTATCCACCCCCCCTAAAAAAAAGAAAGCTGGATGGAAAATTTCCAATATTTTAAGTGGGTCATGAGGTTTGAAAACACGGAAGATAATTTTATTGAGTATCCAGAACAGAATGTTCATTTAAAATTTCAGCATAGTTGGCAAAACATTCATTGATACGTTCAGTGTAGTTTCAGCAAAAAACATATTACTTTGAGTAAATATTCTAAACTGAGCTGAAAGACAAAGCAAGAAACCTTTTTTTAACTGTTGGGAGCACAGTGATTACAAAACTGAGTTTTTTCTCAATAAAAAGTACTGTCAGATTGATGATCAGAACAGCAAATAAACAAACAATATAAAAATATCTGCATCTCTTGGCTTACAGCTGTGTTCTTCTGGCCTCTGGTATTGTGTGTGTGCAATCTCTGTGAGAAACAAGCCCATAAAATAACTAAAAATATCTCCAAAATGGTGATTATTGCTTCTCCGTACGCATGATGAATCTTAAACTCGTGATTTCTGATCTGGCTCTTGTTTGTATGAAGAAGAAAAAAAGTGACATTTTGTACAAGAAAATACACATTGTGTTTCTTCTCCTGATTTGAGATAGCCTAGAAAACTAAAATACTTCCAGTGAGGCAGAAAGATTTGCTGATTTCTTTAAGTTTCACCGCTGCACCTCATCAGAATTTGTATGTGAGGTGATCTGAGGTGGAAACAGTAAGCACGATAGCACAGAGAAACATCAGCAGCGAGTCAGTGCCTGTAACGTGATTTGATCATATCTACCCAATTCTCATCAGGCACTTCAACTCCCATCATCATTGCACCACACACATTCTCACAAACCCCACTGAGAGGGAACAAAAAATGTTAAAAAAATGTATTTTACTTGAATCTATTAATTTGTGACTCCCTTCCGTTCATTGCTGATTAACCCAAACACAGATATTCACAGATACCAACTCTCAAAAAGATGGAAATGAAGGAAAAAGGAAGCTGTCCGGATCCTACAGGTTTAACTGGCTCCTGTTTTTGAAATATCCCTACTATAATAAAACAAATCTACACACATTACAGTAACAAGCTTTTGTACAAGCACATAAACATGCACAAATAGCCTGCAGTGCAGGAGAAACTATATTTAGGTGTAAAAGATGCTATTGGTGAGATGAGCCCCAGGCAGGTCAGCTTCACTTGACCAACTGTGAGACTGCTGTTTGTTGTGCATCAGGACTAGATTTTACTCAGTTCTTTTCACAGTTTAAAAGTAGATGAACAATAACCAGTCTAATGAAAGATAAGACAAATTATATGTCTTATCTGCCTACCTATCGGGCGGCTGTGGCGTAGTGGTAATGGCAGTCGTCCCCCGATCGGAAGGTTGGAGGTTTGAATCCCAGTTCCCCACACCATGTGTCGTTGTGTCCCTGGGCAAGACACTTAACCCCGAGTTGCTCCCGGTAGGACTGGAAAGCGCCTTGCATGGCAGTCTGCCGCTACCGGTGTATGAATGTGTGTATGAATGGGTGGATGGTTGGTATTGTAAAGCGCTTTGGGGCCCCTCACAGGGGGCTGGAAAGCGCTATATAAATAAGCTCAATTTACCATTTACCATTTACCATTTAGAGGAGTGGTGGCACAGAGGTTAGAGAAGGCCTGTGATTGGAAGATCGCTGGTTCAACTCCCAGTACCGACAACATTAAAATGTGGATGGGATAGATGAAGCACCCACATCTGTCTCCACTCTCATTTGCCCCACTCTGGCCCCTTGAGCAAGGCCCTTAACCCCCATCATCTGCTCCCCTGGGCACCCTAGATAGCAGCTCTCTGCTCCGCACAGAGGGCTGTGGTAGCTCGGTGGCCTGGTTGCATCAGGAAGGGCTTGCGGCGTAAAAACAATAGCCAAGTCTTCGTGCGACTTAGTTCGCTGAAGAAGGGAGCAGCCAAAAATATATATATAATAATTTGCCTGCCTGTTTTTTGTGAAGGCAACAGTGCAGCAAAATGCTCCTCCATCTTTTTCATCTGCTGAGATGCAAATATCTCTACCTCTCATGGAACTGTAAATATTTCAGTCTAAATGTGTTGCAAATGACAGAGATGCTTGCAGTGCACTTTAAGGTGCAAATCTCCTTTTGCTTTGTGGATTAGACAGAAGTGCGATCGTTGGTTTGCTCCTGTTTTGCACCCACAGAAGCCAAGCAGTCCTTTGGTTAATCAGAGCCTCTGCATTTAGACTGCAAACAAAATTATTCCTGCCTCAAACTAAATCTTCAGAACAGATGTCTGCACTCTTTTGCAAGTGATTAGTTCGGACTCGGTGTGCACAGATTCCAAAGCTCACTAACCTTTCTGCCTGGTTGCTAAGGTAATGACGTAGGCGGACGTTGCACAGCTGTTCAGGTCTTCTTTAATCTTTCTCAGAAGTCTTGCTGCAAGTTCAAGCTGCTGGTTTATGTTTGGAACCTGACCACAAACTGTTGGTGTCCATGTTGTCATCTGAAGCCCTTTGCCATTTGTAGCATTGATCCCGGTCAGGTTAAGATTGTCCATGTAATTCTGTGTCACGTTGAGAACAAATCACACTGGAGCAGCTGCATCAGCCCAACAGAGACACATTTGTAGAGACATGACTGAAACTACATACAAATTGATTCAAATTTATTTAGCTGCTGGAGTTTTCAGGCTTTTTAATGCACTACATAATTAGCAACTGTTGTCTTTAAGACATTTTAACCTTATTCTATGAAATATTTTTTGTCTTATTGGCAAAGGCATTATTCATTTTGTGATGTAGTTTGTGTATTACAGTTAGGAAAATTAAGTAGAATTATTCATTTTGTGATGTAGTTTGTGTATTACAGTTAGAAAAATTAAGTAGAATTATTCATTTTATGATCAAGTTTGTGTATTACAGTTAGGAAAATTAAGTAGAAAAAAAATTAAGTGTGATGTAGTTTGTGTATTAGTTAGAAAAATTAAGTAGAATTATTCATTTTGTGATGTAGTTTGTGTATTACAGTTAGAAAAATTAAGTAGAATTATGGGTGATGTAGTTTGTGTATTACAGTTAGAAAAATTAAGTAGAATTATTCATTTTGTGATGTAGTTTGTGTATTACAGTTAGGAAAATTAAGTAGAATTATTCATTTTGTGATGTAGTTTGTGTATTACAGTTAGGAAAATTAAGTAGAATTATTCATTTTGTGATGTAGTTTGTGTATTACAGTTAGAAAAATTAAGTAGAATTATTCATTTTGTGATGTAGTTTGTGTATTACAGTTAGAAAAATTAAGTAGAATTATGGGTGATGTAGTTTGTGTATTACAGTTAGAAAAATTAAGTAGAATTATTCATTTTGTGATGTAGTTTGTGTATTACAGTTAGAAAATTAAGTAGAATTATTCATTTTGTGATGTAGTTTGTGTATTACAGTTAGAAAAATAAGTAGAATTATTCATTCTGTGATGTAGCTTGAAGGTTATCATTGGTTGAACAAATTGTGAAATAAGGGGCAGATATAATCTATCTGATACACCCATATGTTCCTCCACGTGCTTTGAGGTCAGAGGATCAGGTACTCTTAATAGTTCCAGAAACTCGCCTTAAGCGCAGGGGTGACAGAGCGTTCTCTGTAGCAGGCCCAAGACTCTGGAACGAGTTACCGCTGCTCATCAAACAGGCCCCCTCCCTCTCGGTTTTCAAATCCCGGTTAAAAACTCACTACTACTCCATCGCTTTCAATGCCAGCTGATGTGTACTGGATCGTTTGATTTATGATCTGCAATGTTTTTATGTTTTTCGTGTTGTACTTCATTGTATGTGTTGCCTGTTGCGTGTTTGTTTGTCCAGCACTTTGGTGGACTTGTTCCTGTTTAAAGTGCTTTATAAATAAAATGGTATGGTATGGTATGGTATATAATAAGATTTCATCTTCTTTCTGCTCCCTTCATTTTATCCTACTTGTATTCTTGTATCTGATGAAACTGTCTTGTATTGTTCTTTTAAAATGAATGAATAAACATCAAATCAAATCAAATCAAAGGCAAGTGAGAGCAGGAAGATATATACCGGTACATTCTTTAAAATGTTTCTTCTTTGGACAGATAAAATGAAACGGAAGGAAAGAGGCTTCAGTGGGAATAAAAAAAGTACAAAAAAACCCTGAAGAATAAAACATTGTTAATCCACATTTCTGGGTCTTAAGTTTTTGCTGTTTGTCCATCCTCAAGTGAGTGTTCTGTGAATCATTTTAGACTAAAAAAAGTTTCAGACTCATGAAAATGCATTTATTTTCTTGACTTCTTTGATCCATGGCCTTGATCCACAGCGTAGAGTCAAACTTTGGACTGTGCAAACTCCTCACTCTGGGAATTTCTTGTATGGGGAAAACAACTCCATGAAATAAAAGCTGATAAGAATAAAATGTGAGATGTTCCTTGAAGCAGCGCTGACATTCTGCCTGAGTGGACGCTCACCATTAACAATGTGTTCTTCAGTGCATTTACATCCGAGAAACCTAATGATGTTTTGTTTGTCTTTCTCCATTTTATCTCTTCATCTTTCTTTGCTGCTCTTTTTCTCCTCCTCCTCCTTTGTCGTCCTGCTCTCTGCATTGATTTCCGTCAGGGAAAAACATTTCAGCATATCCAGGACATTGTGGTGTCTTTGCTGCGGATCATCAACCGGACAGTCATCACGATGGGCCGAGAGCACGCCTTGATTGTAAGTACAGACATTATACCTTTGGATTGAGCTTTTACATATTTGATGGACTTTGAGAAAACTTGAGGTTCAAACATTTCAGTATCCTTCCTCTTATTTTGTCATATTTTAACAAGAAAGCATTTTCTCTCATGCCTGTCTAGCATTCAGTGCCATTCTAAAACACAAAGCATGTAGACAGCAGCATCTTTTGTTTAAAATACACATTTTATTGCACATACAAGTGGAAGATTGTGAAAGAAGGGCTTTGTGGGCACTTACTGTGAGATGTGGGACTGCTCATAAAACTGCTATGGCAGGGCACTTTGGCTATAGAGTGGGTAATTAGTAAGTGTGGTGTCATCCAGGGTTCTAATTGGAAGCAGCTTGTCAGACGAAGGTTGTTGAAAAAGATTAATTGTGAAAATAGCATTTATGTCTTAAAATGCTGTATGCAAACATTCTCTGTGTGAGTAAAAAAAATGTCTGTTTGTTTGTCAGCTAATGGGAAAGACCCGTTCAGAGATTTAGTTTTATTAGTTTTCACATCAGTGTGCAGCTTGTTTCTCATCCTTTTATGTTTGTTAGAAGTGTTTTATAACTTCACCAAGATGACATATTAGGATATCATTCTAAAATGAGAAACCGAGCTCAAAATATTTCTTGCTCATATACAAAGTACAGGTAGTCCCCGATTTACGAGCGCTCTGATCTGCGAGGTTCCAGACTTACGAGCTGCGAATTTTTGGAAAAAACGAAAAAAATACTGAGTTTTCATGTGTTTTTTCACCACAGTTAGTTAGTTAAGCATATAGACACACGTTTCCGATCATTTTTATGCACTCAAAAGTAGTTTTTAGATGAAAATAGAGTGTTTTTAGTCGCGCTAGCGAAAACCGTTCCAATTTACGAGCGAAATTCCGGATTTACGAGAGAAATGGCGGCCGTTCCAAATTACGAGATTTCCGGTTTACGAGCGCCTCGTTGTAACGGATCTCGCTCGTAAATCGGGGACTACCTGTATATATGTATATATATGTATGTATTATGTATATATATGTATATATATATATATATATATATTATATATATATATATATATATATACATACATACATACATACATATATATATACACATACATACATACATACATACATACATACATACATACATACACACACACACACACACGTTTTTTTATTTTTTAGATTATTACTGTAAACAAAACAAAACTTATTTCTTGTGAGTGATTAAGTTATAGCACTTTTTACATTTTATTTATTTTGGTAACAATATGTCCAATTGCTGTTGAACTTTCCAGATAAAACCTAACAAAATTAAGTCAGGTACGCTGGATGAATTAAAAATATGAATAAATATTTGAAAAAAAAAAAAAACTTGTTGGAACGTTTTGTCTTTAATCCAAAAATACTTTGTTAGTCTGAGGAGCTGCAATAAACTCAGTCTTATAAATAGCAACTTCTCATAGTGGGTCAACCAATTTGTTGTTGACATCCAGAACCAGCTGTTCACAAGATAAAGGAGGATCATCAACCTAACAACTGCTCATTAGTGCCCTCATGGCCACATGCTATTTACAGAGAGCTGAGTGATACTGGCGAAGACAAAGTTTTTTGGCTAAAAGATGAAACATTTCAACAAGTTTAAAAAATAATAATATATACCATATTTTCTGGCCTATAAATCAGTTTTTTTTCATAATATGCCTGCCCTGCGACTTATACACCCAAGTGACTTATTTCTGTTTTATTTCCCATATTAATAAACCAATTTTTGGCCAAGATATGACCGTTTTCATTAATTCTAACACTGAAAATATTGAACACAACCATTTTTTGCCGCTATATGGCACTCGAGTAGTATGCCATTGTGTCATGTAATAGGGCAAAGTGGCTATTAATGACACAATGGGCTTGCCACGATCTGCCACCTTCGTCCAGCTCAGGGATCATGCCTGGAGCATCCGTCAAATCAGCTTAATTTCGCAGCGCCTCCCTGGCGAAATGCAGCATATTGACTGAAGTGCATTTTCTAAGTAAAGGTTAAACTGAGCCACACCTTTACTATAATTTAGAGCAAATAAAAAATTGCTTTAGATGCTTATCTTATTAAATTTTGAAGAAATGCGCAGCGTTCCACCTTCCTGATTTCCTCCCTCTGCGCACTCCTGTAGCACTGAGGCAGCGAATACTTTTGAAATACAGCTGATTTGACCGTTAAAGTCCTTTTATTATGGAAAAGTTAGACTGAGACACACCTTTGCTATAATTTCAAGGAAACAAATAATTGTTTTTTAAGTGTTAATCTTGTTAAATTCTTGTTAAAGTCCTCTTGTGCATCCTCCTGCAGCCGTCATCGATTTTTGGCACAACACCGACCTACGTTTCCAGGTTGTCAGCGGTGACGCATAATAGATGTGACTTATATACTATGGCGAAGTGAAGTATTTATGTATTTTTCTTTTTTACTTTATTAGACACATTTGGACTGAGGCGACTTATATGGCTGTGTGATAGGCCTACGTACAACAGAAAATAAGTGTATATATTTTTTAAGCCATCCAGAGAACCTGACTTAACTTTGTTAGATTTTTCTACCTGGATTATTGAGTACCTGTATGCATCAGGATCTCCACGTAAAAGCAGTTAAGAAGTGTGCTCTGTGCAAACGGCAACAATAAATTAGGAAACAATCAGAAATTACATTTTAGTGTCACTGTCGATCAAACAGACGTCACTGGAGGGGAACTGGCTAAAACTTTACAAAAAGTTACCCATTTGAAAACATTGCAGTCCAATAATTAATAAATGTATTAGATAGATGGTCTATACCTGGTGGATCAATTGGCAGAGCTGTTGTATTTCAGTGAGAAAGTTGCCAGGTTGTATCCTGGCAAGGCCCAATCACCAACCAACCTCACAACCCAGAGAGGAAGGAAGAAGCTGGTAAAGATAAAGGATGGATGGTCTACCCCAAGTTCTACTCGGAGTCACCAGTTTAATGTATTTATCTGTGTATGGAAGTACTTCCTTGGGATTCAGTAGTGAATTAGTGCCCACAAGCCTTATTGTGCAAGTAATGATTTGCAGGCATGGATTAAACTCCTTGAAGCAAAACTGAGCCAAACATTTCCATTTTGGATGGTAACGGAGGAGAGACTCAATCACTCTGTCAGCCAAAGTTGACAGATTTAGTTTTTAATTATCGAACAGAGACTGTTCGTCTTCGATCATCTGTCATTCACATTTTTCAAAACGTTTCCTCAGTACAATTTTCCACTTTGCTCATCGAAATGCTGTTGATGCACTGAACGATCATGATGTTTCCAGACAGGTCATCAGCCTGTGGTCTCCCAGATGCCTCTAGCACTTCAGATGTTGCTACAGTCACTGTTTGGCAGCAGACAAAGCATTTCAAGCAGCAAACCTCCCTGGACTTTCTAAATCATTGCAAGTCCCCTGCTCAGTTTGCCAAAGTCATTGTAAAGTATCCGTATCCAGTTCAGTTCACCTGTTTAGACAGCCACGTTGCAAAGGGATACACTATAAACCTGAAATATCAGCTTCTTTTTCATTTATCTGCTACAGACTTGGTATAAAAAAAGTATGTCCTTTCAGTTCCGTCACGAAGAAGCTGATAAAGTCGTTCCTTCATAGTAAAACAGGCTGATCTTCTGAACTGAAAATAATTTTCAGCAACTTCTTTGGTCCACTTTCACTTCTTTAGTCCAGTATATTTGTCCTCGTCTTGATCAGGGCAGCTTTTATAAAAGTACTTCCCTCTACAGCAGAACACTTCAGATATTCAAAATCCAGTTTTAATTGTTGTTATTGTTTGTTTTGCATCTGTGGCCCAGATAGGTGGCCGTGGCTTTTGCATTTTAAAGCCACCAGAAACACTTTTTGCGCAGTTTCTTGACACGTGCTTTGGTGCTGGGGCGACTGCAGGAAGAAGGAGCCGTCGTGGGCTTGGTCAGAGTTGGCGCAGGCACATCACAGTCGCCATCAATGGCTTCCATCACGCCCTGGAAGCGTCCCTCCTGCTGTCGAAAATCATGTTCCACACTGGAGAGGACAGATTGAGAACAGTTAAAGAGCAAGGAGGCAAATATATATATACAGTATATATATATATATATATAATGTGTCAAAACTACAAAAGTTTGGGTCAACATGTTTTCCTTACAAGCAGGACAAAGGAAAATTAGATCCTAGATGTGAGCAAGGTATTTTTGTTGGATACGATAAAAACAGCCCAGCTTATCTGGTCTATTATCCAGAAACTGAGAAAGTTGCAAAATACCAGATTGGTAAAATTCCAAGTCAAAACAGCTCATGAGAAACAAACTCAAACTTCAGAAGTTCAGATAGAGTACTATAATCCTAACATAAACATTCAAAATGGCGATGAATATGATGTTAAAAATTGTGTTAAAAATGATATTGGTATTGAAATACATACTGAGGTGGACATTTCACAAGAAAAGAGTGAAAGCACACAAGCAGATGAAAACACCAAAACAACAGTGAGAAGGAATTCTTCAAGAACAAAGAAGAAACCGACATACTTAGAGGACTTTGAAACAGATGATGCAGAGGACAAACTGCAAATATGCATAGACTCTTGTTACAAAGCAGTATGTGACATTCCTTCAACATACCAGGAAGCCATGACATCACCCAAGGCTAAACTGTGGAAGAAAGCTATGGATGAAGAAATGAAATCAATAGAGGAGAATGAGACATTCAGAGTCACACACCTGCCACCAGGTAAACAGACAGTGGGGGGAAAATGGGTCTACGCACTCAAAACAGACAGTGATGGAGCAGACAAATTCAAAGCGAGATTTGT